>CM040187.1:68752205-68937992 GCA_022606455.1 Callitettix versicolor
TTTATATCCTTGAATAGTTGAATAGTTTATATCCTCTACAATTGTATGCCTTACGTCCATTATCCTCCGTATACTTTCATTTCTCACTCTCTCTTTTCTTGATCTTCCTGCCGCTCTTCTCCAAAAGTCCATCTCAGTATCCAACAACATTCTCTCTGTTCTGCTCTTAATTGGCCATACCTCACTATCATATGTTATAATGCTTTTTACAATTGTGTCACAAATTCTTTAATATATATATTAACGACTCTTCAAAGAATGATTTAGAGCTCAGGATCAGTGCTCATTTTAACGTAACGGTTCTGGATCTTACCACGATGGCCGCTTCAAAGTTGCTTACTTCCCAACTAGAATTCGTTAATAACACAAAAGGACTTGAAATAGGCATACAATAAAAGCAGAAGAATTTGGCAGCGATTAAAATTCGTTTAAAATTAGCCCAGACAAATGCACAAATTGCTGCAATAAAAGAGAACGCTTTTGGCTCGTCTTTGCGAGAAATTCGCAACAATTAATGCGGTGTTAAACAGAGTGTTAGACGTTTTATCTACGTGCAAATATCTGACATTGCACTGGTCGGATTCTGTTAATCACAGATTAACCGCTGGTAATCACAGAACAATTTAACCTTTCATTGCCAGTGTCTGTTTTTACCGTATGTCATATAAATCTAATCCCAGCATTCCTTTGCTCTAACAATGATTCTTCGAAAGTAAAATTTAAAAAATATCTATCAGTAAGCAATAAATTGTTTAACGTGACTAAATAATAATAATACAATAACCAACGACTTGAGCTTGTTAAATGAAACACTTTCAGACTAACTGATTTTTCTGTGCCAACTGAGGATTTGCCGGTCAGTGGTAGAGGGAGAGGCAAGACTCAACTTTCTGTATTATAGTCACCTGACTTTGATTCGTTGTTACAAGCAAACGAAAAATAATGTAATTATGTGGTTACATTAATTGTTTTATCCTGAGCAATTATACAAATACAATTATTTAAGAGTTATTCAAAAAGCGCAGTTTACGGCCTCTTTATTGTTGAAATTTAAGATTTTACCAGGCCAATTAACCAAGCCTAAGATTTAAGATTTTAGGAATAACAACATTTCTTTTGCAGTGATGGAATACAGTATTGAGTTAGTACGAGTGTGGCTATTAAATAACGAGACTGACGCTGCGGCGAAACAAGTGCGCATGCGCCAACCGCCATTGACCGACAGCTGTTTAGTGTGAAGCTTTCTCTTCAGAATGCAGTTAGTCTCGTTTGTGTAACCAACAACGTTTAGTCATAACCTTCATTTCCGTTAGTGTTATTTTGTTTTGCCGGAAAAAATGGTTAGTGTAATAATAGAGCAACGAATTGTTGTTAAATTTCACTTCAAACTTGGAAAAACCGCTACTGAAACTTATAATTTACTGAAGGAATTGTATGGCAATGAATGTTATCGCGGGCACGTGTTTTTGAATGGTTTAAGCGTTTTCAAGATGGCTAACAAGACGTTGAAGATGATTCGCGCCCAGGTCACCCTTCAATGTCGAAAAAGTTGCTAATTTGATTCGGTCTGACCGTCGATTAAGTATTCGTACAATTGGTGAAACTGTAGGCATTGATAAAGAATGTGTACAGCAAATTTTATGTGACAATTTGAACATGCGAAAAGTGTGTCCCAAAATGGTGCCAAAAATTCTCACGTTTGAATAACAAGCAGCTCGCAAAATGTTTGTACTGACACTTTGGATGCCATTGAAAATGACCCAAATTTATTGGAAAGGATAATAACATGTGGTTGGAAAGGATGAATCGTGGTTTTTTACGTATGATCCGGAAACAAAGCGCCAATTCATGCACTTTTAAGACCCCAACTTTACCGAGAGCCAAAAAAGTAAAAATCAGCAAGTCAAAATTTAAAGCAATGATGATGGTTTTTTCAATATTCATGGGATTGTGTACCTTCACTGGGTTCCTGAAGGTCAAACAATTAATCAATATTACTACCTTTAGGTACTTGGTAAACTGCGTGAAAGAGTAAGGAAAAAACGACCCGAAATGTGGAAGGACAAGTCATGGGTTTTCCATCAAGACAATGCGCCAGCTCATTCCGCGTTATCTGTCAAGAGGTTCCTGGCCAAGTACGGCATCCCAGTGTTAGAACATCCACCTTACTCACCAGACCTTGCACCATGTGACTTCTAGCTGTTCCCTAAGGTGAAATCTGCATTAAAAGGGACGAGATTTGAGTCCGTGGAAGCTGTAAAAGTGAAAGCGGCAAGAGTCCTGAAGGAGTTGACAGAAGATGAATTCCAGCACTGTTTCCAACAATGGAAAATTCACATGGAGCGTTGTAGGGATAGGGGTTATATTGAAGGTGATAATAAGTAGTTATGTATAAAATGAAGATAAAATTTTTACAACGTCAGTCTCGTTATTTAATAGCCACCCCTCGTATACTAGATTGGGATTTTTATATCTACTATTTATCCGGTTATTAATTTTTTTGGTGAATTAAAATACTTAATTTTACAGTTACTGGCTTCCTTGGCGTGTTTTTACACGTATTATGTTTTAGGACTATTTGTGATGTTGTTTTTGCGTGACGCGAGTTCACAAATTTATATTGATATATACGTATATTTTGCGCATAGCAAGTCTCATATTTGAATTAATTATAATTAAAACTTCCTATATTTCCGCCCGGAATCGAATTAGGGACCTTGCGTGTGAGTTGCTCGTGATAAACCACGGAAACTACGAAGAAGTTTGACTAATGTAAATATATAAAATGAATCGTTAATTTAATTTTGATAAATACGTAACAGTAAAATATCAGTTGTTTTGTATTTATTCGTAACGATCAGCTGATTTCATTGAACAGCTGATAGGCTATAATAAGTTTAAGGTTATGTTGTTAAAAACTAGCAATGTTAATTTGTCGCGTTTTATTAAATTATCGCAATTAAAATAAAAAGGAAAAGAAACATGATAAGTGATTTTTACTTTTGGTTCAATAACAGACATTGTTTTTTTTTCACGAAACTAACCACTGAAATTTCGTTAGCCTGTAAGTGCTAGTGATAAGTTATTTCAAAAAGCGTTATTTTAAAAACCGAATTATTACCAAAAACGTAAAAACCGGCTGCTGGGCCGTGCACAGTGATGGAGATACAGTCTGGTGCCGAGAGTCAAGTCAAAGTACGCATGTAAATGGATAATCTCGTGGAGTTGATTGACTAATGCAACAACTATAAGTTGTTCGTTTTGAGTTTACCTCAACCTATCTTTAGGAAATAAAAACAGTAAAGTATTTGTCCGCCTGTTCTGATCAGGGGTTTGTGCTATGAAAAATTCTGTAAAACAAAAACCGATTTCCAATAAATGTACCGTAATAAAGCTTAACTGTCACTAACTTTAACTGTCATATATTAAATAAAAACATAGACTTTATAAAAACTAACAATCATAGACTATATGAAAAATAAGTGCCATAGACTTTATAAACACTGTCAATGATTCTTTACTATACTTCTGTAACATTGTTGTTTATAAGATTTTGGTTTATAAACAACTGGAGAGGACATGACTCTTTAATTTAACCGTCCTCCACCCTCACTCTCATACATTTTTACTCTCAAGTATTATGTAGCCTTGGTGGTGGGTCATAAGTGAAATCTTCTGTGAATTAAATTCAAATATCTGTGTATTTGGTATTGTGTTTTACGAAAACATGTCAAAATCTCCTTTATATATATATATATATATATATATATATATATATATATATATATATGTGTGTGTGTGTGTGTGTGTGTGTGTGTGTGTGTGTGTGTGTGTGTGTGTGTGTGTGTGTGTGTGTGTGTGTGTGTGTGTGTGTGTGTGTGTGTGTGTGTGTGTGTGTGTGTGTGTGTGTGTGTGTGTGTGTGTGTGTGTGTGTGTGTGTGTGTGTGTGTGTGTGTGTATATATATATATATATATAAAAGTATACATATATATATATATATATATATATATATATATACATATATACATATATATATATAAAATATATATATATATATGTATATATATATATATATATATATATATATATATATATATATATACATATATATACACTTTACATTCTACGATTGTGTAAGGCCAATCGGCAATCGTTTTACAAGTCCAAGTTTCGGTGCGCATCCAATATTGCTGGGCCCAGACTGTACTTTCACTGCATATCTTTTATAATTTTTCCATGTCAATAATAATTAAAATAATTGATCAATAGTTTCTTTTATGAGATATTTATTCTATTGATATCACAGTTCTTAAAGTCAATGATAATTTTGACATCGTTTTAAATATTGAATAACAGAGCTTTTAATAAGTTTTAACGGCATATCTCCAAATGTATTGTGTGATCAAATAAAAAGTTTGATTTTGGCCCTCGTACATATACGGCGGTATTCTCAGAAACTTGAAACCTTGTGTTTATATTAATTTGTCTGCAGTATAAATGTTTTCTCTATTTTTCGCCTGATCAGACTAATGTCCGCAAAAAAAAAAAAATTAACACATTTGTATTGCACAATAAATAATGAGCATAAAAAAGTAATTCTGCTGAATTGTTAATTTTTTTTAACCGTGACAACATCACATTGAAAATTACAATAGGCCTAAAACTGTTAAAACAAATGGTAGGCTATATGCTAGTAAACAAAATTACAATGCAAACGGTTTAATTAAAAATTAAACAAAATAGAAATCAAATTTCAATTTATGAATTTTACAAAATCAAACGGAAATCAAAATAAACATTATTTTTTCTAACTTAAACCACGACGTAAACACTTTCACTATAATTTAATAAACTACTTGCTAGTAATTTAGCAGCTAAAACGCCTTCTATTGTTCGGATACTGTACGCAACACACAGACGTAAGGGAATCAAATCCACGTTCACTCTCGTGGCTCACGGCTATACATATATTTGTAACGAACTCTGAAAAAGTGATCTAGCGGTAAGAACTGGCGCTTATTTCAAAGTGTCTGGCTCGGTCGTCGATGTGGCTAAAACACCGGTCGGTCTGCTGCGTCTCTGAACTGTGCACCTCACGGTTCTTAATTGGAGCCGCAGTTACTCCAATTGCTTTACCCGTACCGTTAATTCTGATCCCTCGTCTTCATTAGTTTAACTGTCATAAATTAAATAAAAACATAGACTTTACAAAAACTAACTCTCATAGATTATATAAAAAATAAGTGCCGTAGACTTTATAAAAACCAACTGTCATAGACTTTATAAAAACTAACTAGCTTAGACTTTATAAAAACAAGGTGTCATAGACTTTATAACAACAAACTGGCTTAGACTTTATAAAGTAACCGTCATAGACTTTATAAGTCCCAGGTCCGTTACACTAATCCAAGAGCTCACTTTTTTCGTGGAAATAACTTAATAATCAACAACAATGTAGAATAATTACAGTATTCCCGGCTGCAGTTGCCTCAGACACCCGCAACCCTACCGGCCCTGGAGACCAGGCTCCCGCCAACGCGCGCGAATTCGATCCGCCGACCCACACACTTAAAGAAATACCGATGACGCACATAAACCACAGCAACCCGACCTAACTAATTAAGTTTCAAACGGTTATGATTACTAGCGTCATGATATTACTGTACAAACTTAATGGCGGCCGTGTTTATAGCAAGTCGCCGTCAAATTGTCTGGACGCGGTCCAAGCAAAGATTTCACTGCGAAACTCTAGATTTCGGGTTATTTTAGAACGCGACGGTCGCACAAGCAACACACCGAAGAAACTTATTTAAAATGTATACACGCGATTTTCCATTGAATAAGCTATTGGCATAGATCCAATTCCTAAAAATTAACAGTGCAAAAACATTACCCAACCTTTCTTACATTTCATGTATCTCCACAAAAAATCTAAAACAGATACTGCATACTTAAATTACAAAAATGTATAGTATCTGTTGTCTCGCTAACGTGGCTGAAACGAATTTCCAAAAGTATTTTTCTTTATTAACCCTTTCTTGAAATTCTAGATTTCACCATCATAATCAGTATTATAATCGTCTACTACCATTTTCAACTTTTAAATTACTGTACACTGAAAATACGAAAATAAACCCTGACCGCAATCAAATTCAATTTCTTAATTTCGACCGATTACGAAAACTCAAAATGCTAATTTATACAGTTTCTAAAACAAAATGGCCGAGCGTTTTGAAAATCGAGCGAATTTAACTGGTTAACGAACCTGTCCATGCATTACTAAAATCGATTTTCGTGCCAAGTTTGAATCAAATCGGACAAAAAATGTAAACGTAAGCGTGCTCTCTCTCTCTCTCTCTCTCTCTCACACACACACACACACACACACACACACACACACACACACACACACACACACACACACACACACACACACACACAAACACACACACACACACACACACACACACACACACACACACACACACACACACACACACACACACACACACACACACACACACACACACACACACACACACACACACACACACACACACACACACACACACACACACACACACACACACACACACACACACACACACACACACACACACACACACACACACACACACACACACACACACACACACACACATTCAAGTTAAAACCACTTTTTTGAACTTAAGATACCTGAACAACAATAAAGATCTGCTTGTAATAACACTTTCAACTGTCATTTCGCATTGAAAATACAAAAATGAATCATGGCCGCCGTCAAATTAAATTTTGAATTTCAACGGAACTTAATTTATGAAGTTGCTAACACTGATTACATTGGTGTAATCAGGTTTTAAACAAAAAAGTTATGAATTATTTAAGTTTTGAAATGGTCGCTATTTTAAAATTTTTGAAAGAATTCTGTTAGTTCACAAACCTGCTCATGCTATTGACAAAATCGATTTTTGTGCCAAGTTTGAATCACATCGGACTAAAACTGCGAACGTGAGCGAGCTAAAACACACACATGCGAGATATGCATATAGAACTTTATATAAAAAATGTGTAGCGATCGCTCAAAAAGTGATCCAGCTGTCAGAATCGGTGATCATTTCAGTCTCGGGTCTGATGGCGGCTCCAATAGATCATCTTTCTATAGAATTTCGCTAAAAACACTTATATCAAAGTTAAACTTATATTCTTGGTTAATTTTAGTGAAAAAATTTCAAACTAGATAGGGGCCTAAACACAAAATTAATGTCGCATAGCATTACGCAAACTTTCTACTTTTCTGTGAAGAAATCCAACCGTAGTAACTAGACTTGAACCTGCGTTCTGATAAAAGTTGTTGCGAACTGACAGTTCCAAATCGGAATTCAGTCAAAGCTGAACAAACGGTTCACACGCTTTTGCAAACATTTCTATTACAGTTTATATGTAGAATCAGCTAATATGTAGAATCAGCCTATATGTAGAATCAGCCTATATGTAGAATCAGCCTATATGTAGAATCAGCCAATATATAGAATGATAACCTTAATTTAAGTCAGTATACTCTCTCTTTATTTGTTTCACCCAACTTTGGGGTACACCAAATCAATCACTTCTCAATGTTCTGTGCCTTCCTCGTAGCCCAGTATTGCTTCATACGTTGTGATCTTGCTTTTTTAAATAGTCAGTATACTATTTCAATTTTTTTTTTTTTAACGTCCAACTATTGTGCACACTTGGGCTAATGCAGACGATGGAATGATATATAACGTATGAAAATGCCAAGCCCTCGCCGGGAATCGAACCCGGGTCCTCGGGGTGAAAGCCTAGTACGCTATCCATTAGGCCACCGAGGCGGCTATATATATATATATATATATATATATATATACTATTTCAATGTTTCTGGTCTGAGTCTTACCATAATGGATGGTCCAATAGTTTATTCTCCAATGAAAGCTCACTAATAAATGTTATTGTACTTAAAATATGTTCTAAAAGTCAGGATCTGCGTATACATTATCACCCTGATTTTTGGTCTAAACATATTGACTCCAGTAAGTTATTTTCCATTTAAAATTCACTAATTCATAATAATATATTTATGTTATTACATAATAATATATTTATGTTATTATTTACTGTTTGTTCGGATATTTGCCACTACTTGTGTACATAAACCAATACAAGACGATTTAAGAATGTGAATCAACTTTTGTTCTCAAGTGCCTAACGCATCCAGCAGGAGTGCCAACCCTATATCTTCTGTACACTAGTGATGTACCAACATTTGAACAAAATATTGTTGCTACATTTTCTGACGACAAAGCTGTTAGTGACAATAACAATGAATCCACCGGAGAGTTTTGATATAGAAGATGTACAAACCTGGACAAAGTAGTAGGTTTGATCACCTCTCGGAACTCGTATTTTGAGGAACTATCGAAATCCTACTTTTCGTCCGGTTTAGAAAAGTTGACGAAACGCTTGGAGAAGTGTATTAAGTTTAAAGGAAGATTATGTTGAAAAATAAAAATAAAAGTTGCTCTGTCTTTTTCTAAGGACTTATTGAACGTCCTTGTAACACAAATATTCCGTCATTAAGTAACAATTTTAAAAACAGAATAACAGATCAGTTAAAGGAACCCAATGTGCTCTTTAGTTACGAATACAAGACAAACCTTTACTGGCCTGGAATAACAGTATTTGCTTGGACGTCGTACATTCTTAAACCGACTAAAAATATCGGATATTACGAAATAATCCGCTATCGATTCTGCCTCTTACTTCGGTCAATGAATGGCGTAAACATCTAGAAATAAACGTTTGCACAACGCGACTGGCGTAAGTCCAAATGGCCTGATCCGATTGTCGGAATTATGAGCCGGCATTGTAAGTCAATTTGTCATTTCTAAACGCAAGTCAGTGGTGCAGGTTTAACACGTCGTGTTTAGTGCTAAAAGTCTGGCTGCTGGGTCGATTAATTATAGTCAATAGTCGAAACTGCAACTAGCGATTTAAACGCAGCTGTCTCGCTGATGAACGCGAATTTCCAGAAAGTAACAATATCAAGACCTCAACTGGGGAGGAGCAACACATATTAGTTTCTAAAAAAGGTTTTTTGTGTTTAACGTCCGACTATTGTGCATACTTGGGCTAATGCAGACGATGGGATGATTTAGAGCAGGGGTCCCCAAACTACGGCCCGAGGGCCAAATCCGGCCCGCGGACAGATTTTGTCCGGCCCGCGGAGAGCTAGCATACTTGAAAACTCCTTTTAGGGAACATATTTTTTATAGCAAATTAAATTTAGTTTACTGATGTATTCTAATTTTATGTTGAATAATTATTAATATGACATCTACATTGATATGGTCATGGGCTAACTACTCATAATATTGTTGTAGGCTTATTGTTATTGTTTTTGTGATAAGTTGGATAAAGAAACACAGAATTGTAATGAGTAAAGACATGTATAATATGCAGAAAATTTAACTTCAGTATATAATAACTAACAAATTAATGAAATGAATCCAACTAACATTTTATACATTTTTAAATAAAAACATAACTTATAACAAGCATAATGACATATGAAATACTAATGAGATTTATGTAATTGAGATTTTCCACTGACAATAGTTTGTAGTTGTGGACTAATTTTACTTGTACCAATTATTAAAAGAGATTTAAGATGCTCATCAGTTAATTTAGATCTGTAAACATTTTTTGTGTACTTCATTTTGGAGAAGGTCTTTGCAGCCTTTTTTAAACGTTGCGTACTTTTTCGGACTTTTTTTTCATCAGTGGACTATTTCACTTTCTACCACCGGCAACAATGATAATATGGTTTTGGCCCTCGGAACTTACTGGAGTAATCAGTATGGCCCTAAGACTGGAAAGTTTGGAGACCCCTGATTTAGAGCGTATGAAAATGCCAAGCCCTTGCCGGGAATCGAACCCGGGTCCTCGGGGTGAAAGCCTAGTACGCTCCACTAGGCCACCGAGGCGGCTAAAAAAAAGAGAGAAGGGAGCGAAGTGACACGAAAACATTTCTAAAAAAAAACTGTTTATAAGAATCATTAGAAGTAATAATTGACACAGCGAAGCGAGGTCTTAGTTTCAAATCGAACGTTCGACATTTGATTCGTTACGCAGTTTTGGCCAAACGTAATGGCCGACTGTTTTGAAATTTGGTACACAGATACCTTGTATAAAGCCCGAACGAAGAATGTGTAAGATTGTTTCGCATTCTCTTCCGTTTCAACATGGCGGCCTCTGATTTACAATAACGAGCGTACGCAGTTTTAGCCAAACACATTAACCGATTGTTTTGAAAATTGATACAAAAATGCCATATATGTAAAGGCCAAATGACATATGTGTGCAATTTTCCCCCATTTACTTCTGTTTCAAGACGGCTAACTCTGATTTAACGATAATGAGTGTAGCAGTTTTGGCCAAACGTCTTGACCGTTTGTTCTGAACCTTGAACGAAGCCCGAAAGATGAAAGATGCATTTCCCATTCACTTCCGTTTCAAGATGACGCTCCCTGATTTACAATAATGATTGTACTTAGTTTCAGTCAAACGCATTAACCGATTGTTTTGAAATTTGTTACAAAGGTACCCTGTACAAAGCCTAAATGACGTATACATAAGATATCCCCCCCATTTACTTCTGTTTCAACATCTGTACACTCTGATTTTAAGATGACGAGTGTACGCAGTCTCGGTCATCCGCACTGAAGGATTGCCATTCACTTCCTTTTCAAGATGGCCAGCTCTGATTCAACGTTGAGAGTGTAGTTGCTGGTTATTTCCTGAAATACTGGCTGAACGGCAAAATTATAATAATTTTGACTGTTTCGTGTAGAAAAAGCATAAAATATTACTGTCGTCGGTCAAATTGGTGGAAAATGTTACGAGAGCTGTTTTGGAACACTCTGTTTATAAATTATGAATATATATATATATATATATATATATATATATATATATATATATATATATATATATATACTCCACACAAAAGCTACCATGGAGGGTATTTTGAAGGAAGAACGCAAAATCTTGAGGAAGATCCTTGGCCCGAGATTAACAGAAGATGGATACAGGTTGCACTCCCGGAAGACCACAGAGAAGATATCGAACCTGGCAGCAGACATCAGAAGAAGGAGGCTTCGGTTCTATGGACACATCAGTAGACTCCCAACAACGAGACTTGCCAACAGAATCCTTAAGTATATACAAGGTGTCAAATCAACAACGTCGTGGATCGCACAAGTCAGAATAGACCTACATGACGCAGGAATAGACTCAACAGACGTTGAAGACAGGCGCGCATACAGGAGAAAGATGCTCGGTTGGAAGGTCCCAGAGAATGAAATCCCAAAGAGAGCAGAGGTAAAATGGACGGAGGAGCGGAAGAGGATCCATGGGGACAGGATGAGGGAGGTGTGGAGGATTAGAAGGAACAAGACATGAGTCGGAGTGCTTTGCGTGATCCAACAGGGTCTATGCGCATAATAATAATAATAATAATAATAATAATAATAATATATATATATATATATATATATATATATATATATATATATATATATATATATACTGAGAGGTCAGTAGTAGTTCTTTGAATTGCTAGTAATACACTTCACTGTCATTGATATACAGTGCTTTATAATAGGTAACTACAATGTAGCTGACTGCGCTAAATGTTATATAAGTAATATTCTAATCTAATTATAGTAGGCTATCACAGATCAAAATACACGTATCTAGACCTACAAAATCCACTCTGAGATTTACAGAAAGAGGCTTACCCAAACGGCTGCAGACTTGCGTTACTGACAAAAGTCACACTGACTTTATTTGCTCCACCCCGAGATCTGATTTAGTTCAAAGTGAGATGGAGGGTATGTGTGGGCCTACAAACATACTTTTTCCAAAAATCGGAAGAATATTGACGATACATTGTAACAATAATGCGAATTTCGAGAAAATAGATACCATAAATCGATTTTAAATTGAATTATATATCAAATATAGGTATGATACAAGGAAAAAACGCACAAAATCAAAAAAATGGATTTTTCGCCTTTAAAAACAGACCCGTTGTGATTCGGAAATTGATGGTTTCTAGTTGATGTTTACTCAGAAACTATAAGAGATATTTAAAGAATGAAAACAACGTGAAAAATCATACTTTAAAATTAATTTTGTTGCTGTTTAGTCTTGTTAATATTATATTTTACGTGTGGTCAGTAGTCCAAAAAAAGGTTTGCACGTTGCCAACTGGAATTGTCAACAATAAAGCGTTAAAATGCTCATCATTTTGTAACCGTTCAAGATATTTGAATCAGCACTAAAATCTGCACAAATTAGGCCTACAATTTTCAAATTCCATTGAAAACTACACAACTTAGGCTAATTTATCGTCGGTCAGGCTTCATTTAGAAAATTTAAAGTGCTGATGGTGAAATCATATTTTCAAAAATGAAGTTAACAAAATTTTTGTAGGGACGTCAGCTAGACTGCAGCATGCTGTGTTTACTTTGTTATATTACACTGTGAATATTAATATTGAGCGAAGTCAATAATTTCTGAATAATGACACATTTTAAAAAGCAGTGTCAAGTAGGATTTTGGGTAACCCTGCAGGGGAGGAGACACCCCTCGGGAGCAAAGCGCTGAATAAGCAAACAGTAGAGAGGCAGGATAAAAATAATTCTTTTTCAGTAGGCCTTAAGATTTCAATTCACTGAATACAATGTAAACCATGAAATTTCAACATAATTATAGCGTCATGCAAATAAATGATAAATTCACAATATTTTTTAACACTTTTTCTAAAAATTTAATTTTATCATTGTAGCCTAATTAGCGTTAGAATATGCATAAGTTAGCTTTTTAAATTCCCAGTTTAACTTACATTGAAAATAAGAAAATGGACTTTGACCACTTAAATCTAGTTCAAAGAACAGACCTCGCAGTACATTTTTAACTAATACACAGAGCGCTCGACGACAACTCTCCTAATTTTTCCCACCAATTTAAGCGATATCCGTAATATTTATGAAAAATGTTACTGGACTACCTTTATTGGAAATTTTATGCTCTTTCCTAATTAAGCGTTAAAGTCAAAATTATGATAGGTTTTGCCGTTCAGCCAGCATTACAGGAAATAACGTGCAACTACAATCTCAACGTTGAATGAAGAGCCTGCCATCTTGAAAAGAAGTGAATGAGAAAAAATAGTATACACAAATCTTTCGGGCTTTTATAAAAGGTACCTTCGTACAAAATTTCAAAACAATCGGCCAATACGTTTGATAAAAATTACGTACACTCGTCATCGTTAAATCAGAGGCCGCCATGTTGAAACAGAAGTAAATGGGGGAAATCTTACACATATGAAATGACGGTAGGTCATTATGATAAAGGCACCTTCGTATCAAATTTCAAAACAATCGTTAATGCGTTTTGCCGAAACTGCGTAAAACACATACAAAAGCAAACGCCTAACGGTTGAGTTGAAACTGCTCGGTCAATTAATTTTCATATTTTCAAAGAAATTTTAAAATTGTAAATAATGCTACTTTATGCAGATTTTAAGGTTCACTATAATGGTGAAAACAGGTTTTTATATAAGAGTAATGTAAAAAGTTATGATTTTTCACAGTTCAGGAATGACATATATGTATATATATATATATATATATATATATATATATATATATATATATATATATATACACACAAAAATCAGACACTACAACACAGTCATAAAACCGGAGGTATTATATGCAAGCGAGACGCTAGCACTCCACACAAAAAATCTTGAGGAAGATCCTTGGCCCGAGATTAACAGAAGATGGATACAGGTTGCACTCCCGGAAGACCACAGAGAAGATATCGAACCTGGTAGCAGATATCAGAAGAAGGAGGCTTCGGTTCTATGGACACATCAGTAGACTCCCAACAACGAGACTTGCCAACAGAATCCTTAAGTATATACAAGGTGTCAAATCAACAACGTCGTGGATCGCACAAGTCAGAATAGACCTACATGACGCAGGAATAGACTCAACAGATGTTGAAGACAGGCACGCATACAGGAGAAAGATGCTCGGTTGGAAGGTCCCAGAGAATGAAATCCCAAAGAGAGCAGGGGTAAAATGGACGGAGGAGCGGAAGAGGATCCATGGGGACAGGATGAGGGAGGTGTGGAGGATTAGAAGGAACAAGACATGAGTCGGAGTGCTTTGCGTGATCCAACAGGGTCTATGCGCAGATAATAATAATAATAATAATATGTATATATATATATGCTGGGTGAACGAAAGTTTGTTACCCAGCAAAATTCATTCAACCGTTTCAAAATGGCAGTCATTTCTGAACTGTGAAAATCATAACTTTTTACTTTTATATATATATATATATATATGTGCATATTGTTATTAACATACATAAATTATATACTACCTACATAAACTTTTTAACGACTGTTCAAAAAATGATTTAGAGGTCCGGATCTACGCTTATTTCAAGACATGGGTTATTATTTTTGAAAAGTTATACAATTCTTAGAAGCATGACTAGCGATAGTAGGTAATGAGATTACCAAAAATCTTCCAAAATAAACTTAATAATAACACAGCAGGTAAAGAAAGCAAGTAATGATAAGCCATTATACAACAAGTCTTTTGCACAAACCAGACCAAGCAAACATGCAAAGACAACGCAAACAAATAAATGTTCTGAAACTAATATATCAAAGATAAAACTGACACTATTTACAAACACTATTCAATAGCAATAAGCGTGCTTACAATAGTAATCGGTATTTTAATTTTTTTTATTTTTAAATGTTTAACATAAATTGCATCGTTACGTTTAGTTAATGACTTTGAAACACGTTTTGCCATTAATGAAAACATTTTTTATTTTATCTCCATTTGCAAACGAGTTATTGCAGCCATTTGGCTAGATACGTTGGTAAGATGGTAAGATTCAAACACAATCCATCACTGTAGGCCTAACGCCCAGACCTGGGACCATGAAATCTAGTTCTCATCGTGACTTTTGGAACGGGCTTTGAACGATCCTTAAAATCGTTCTTGTATTATTACGCTAGGCATTCCGTTTGGTTTTGTACCAAAAATTAAGGACTTATTGAAACTACATATAGGGGGTATCTACAGGTTCGTCAGACTATCAGGGAACTCTCATGCCTCATACTTTTCCATTTTAAGGCTTTACAATAAAATTAAACCGACTTAAAACAGATAAAAAGTCTATAAACAAAATTCCAGGAGCGGTATAAAATGCCCACTTGAGAGTGCAGCACAATGCAGGCATAGGCGACAGAAATAATTGTGTGTGTACGAGTAGGATTGACCGTCATCCTGACGACATCGTTAAGAAAAAAAATACCTGTTACGACATATTATAATAATATTGCAATAATATAACAATAATTGCAGCCATCCTCAACTGTGAGCCCATCAATTGTGTATGAGTACCGAAAATTCAGCACTATCGGTATTAGAAGACATGTACCGGCCCCACCCGGTTATAAACTCTGTACTCGGGAGTGGACAGTAAGTTTTTAACGGTACTGACTACGTAAGTAATTGTCGTGTACTGTCTACTTTGTTGCCCACTATCTCTTGTATATTGTCAAACAGAAATGCTACTCCATTCTTAACAAAGTCTGCTTTAGCCTTAGAACCATCTTGTTTTTCCCGGTCAACGTGCTCGTGATATAAAGCATACTCTCGTGCTGTAACGTCTTAACATCCTGTTGTTTACAAGTATCCGAATTTCATTGTTGTTTCCGTATGTAGAAGGAGCGTAAGGTTTGTTATAATGGTATTCTTTTCCTGTTATCTGTTATCGTAAATCGGTTTTCTCTCCAAAGCCAGCATGTCCATTATTTCGAAACAACAATTTTAAAACCCAGAGACCTGAGGAAACGAATATTTCTTTGACTAGACTAACGATAGACCTGTCAGTTTCAGAGTTAAATACTATTGCTAACGTCTTTGGCTTGAGCGCAGTCCGATCGAAGTAGTTTCTTTCTGAAATTTACCGGATAGCCGTTCTGATCCTTCAGACTCACCGTAGGGATATGAATCATTTTCACGTTGACAGGTAAATATATTAGGCCTGAAGTATCTCTGCAATCTTGTAACCGCGAGCGACCTGCGGGTAAAACTCGTGTAGAACGTGACCGTACTTAAATGGTCCCGATACAATGTTACATTCGGTCTGTATCACGCTCACTCTGATGATGTCTACCGGTAAATCGGATACGCTAATATTTCCGGTTTCTAGAACATTTTTTTTGAAAGCTTAGTAATTTTCCCAGCTAACGCTCACGGCTGAAATCTATTTTCTCTGAGCAGTATATTTCCATATTTAACGAATTATTGTTCGGTTTTAACCAAAAGCCTAATGTCCGGAGTTGAGTTAGGACGAAATGTACCTTTCTATTTCTTCAATTTCGTACGACCTGTAGGTAGCTTCACACGTCCTGCCCTTACGAAAGTATATTCATGGGCTTCATCAACGCATGCAATATGCGTTATGCAATATGCAATATGCAATATGCAATATGCAATATGTAATATAAAACATTCAATATGTAATATGGAATATGCAATATGCAATATGCAATGCAATATACAATATGCAATATGCAATAAGAAATATGCAATATGTAATATGCAATATAAAACATTCAATATGTAATATGGAATATGCAATATGCAATATACAATATGCAATATGCAATATGCAATATGCAATATGCAACATGCAATATGTAATATGGAATATGCAATATGCAATATACAATATGCAATATGCAATATGCAATATTCAATATGCAATATGCAACGTGCAATATGTAATATGGAAGCCGCCTCGGTGGTCTAGTGGATAGCGTACTAGACTTTCACCCCGAGGACCCGGGTTCGATTCCCGGCGAGGGCTTGGCATTTTCATACGCTATAAATCATCCCCACCGTCTGCATTAGCCCTAGAGTGCACAATAGTCGGACGTTAAACTCCAAAAAAACAAAAAAAAAAAAAAAAAAAAAAAATGGAATATGCAATATGCAATATGCAATATGCAATATGCAATGTGCAATAAGAAATATGCAATATGTAATATGCAATATAAAACATTCAATATGTAATATGGAATATGCAATATGCAATATGCAATAAGCAATATACAATATGCAATATGCAATATGCAACGTGCAATATGTAATATGGAATATGCAATATGCAATATGCAATATTCAATATGCATAGACAACAGTGATGTTGTCTACCGGTAAATCGAAACGTGAGTTTCCGGCTTCTAAAATGACCTTTGTGAAACCGAGTGATCTGCCTATGGCATTATCGCCGGTGAAATCTAAGTTCTCAGAACGTCTTCCTTTAATTTTATATTATGTTTCAAGAAAAATTTTATTTTCGAGACGAGTTTAGATGTGATTAGCTTTCTTTATTTTTTTAGATATAACCGCTCTCTTTACGACTAATCACCTATAAATACATTCACTCGTATAAGTAGACGGTACACAAAATATATCCGAAATCACAGAGTACAAGTCAATCATAAAAATTTTAAAATGGTTTCGCGAAAAGGGCAAAGTTTTATTGCAATCGGTCGTTTCGTTTAGTCTATAGCACTATACACGAACACACGCGCACACGCGCGATTTTTTCTGAGATCGGCAATTCTTCCTACCCATCACGTATAATGAGGAAATAAAAACGAGCACAAAAATGTAACGTATTTATTAAGTTTTATTTTAAAATAATTTTTGTCATTCATTGACTTTATGTAACATACGAAGGGATACAACTTCCGTTTCAATTCAACTACTACCCACGTTAGTCCCAACTCAACAGCTGTAAAACAGAGTTTTAAATTTTGTATTTTTGAAATGTATTGAAACTGCCTTGCAAACGACAAAATTAGCCTAATAATAAAACACATTTGAATTCCTTTGAAGTTAAGCTCTGATATAATAAAACACAACGTACATCAACTACCTTCCATTGAAATAACTATAACGACTTTCATATTTAGGTTAATTGCATCTAAAACGAGTCTTCAGTTAATCAGGTGAGCTCGATTTAATCAAAATCGTTACTGCAGTTTTAAAGAAATGTATACATTACTATCGATGTTTCTCATTCAATATAACTACAACGATTGTGTACATTCTTCAGTTAATCAGGTGAGCTCGATTTAATCAAAATCGTTACAACAGTTTTAAAGAAATTTATACATTACTATCGATGTTTCTCATTCAATATAACTACAACGATTGTGTACATTCTTCAGTTAATCAGGTGAGCTCGATTTAATCAAAATCGTTACAACAGTTATAAAGAAATTTATACATTACTATCGATGTTTCTCATTCAATATAACTACAACGATTGTGTACATTCTTCAGTTAATCAGGTGAGCTCGATTTAATCAAAATCGTTACAACAGTTATAAAGAAATTTATACATTACTATCGATGTTTCTCATTCAATATAACTACAACGATTGTGTACATAGAGGTCCATACGCATATTAACGGGGACTATACAGAAGGAACTATTCAATTAAGACTTTATTTTGTACGCTGTGACGTGTGTTCCAGCAAATTAGCAAACAAGATCAGTTTCTATGGTTAACTACAAAGTTTCAAGGTTAAACAGAACGGTTTCAGATTACAGACTATTAAGGTGCGTTAACATTTGCAACATTATTTGTCTGAAACAGTTTGCAAGAAATGTTCGAAACAATATTTCATAGGCCTACAATATTCCGAACAGTTCCAGACAATGTAGAAAAATGTTTAAAACTTTTCTGCACAAATATTTCATATAAACTATTACGATAAATCATATTTATGTTTATAGTTTGATATTTGTTGTAAAAATATTTCGGAAAAAATTAAATATTTAAAAAAAAACCTGCATGAACCTCACAATTGTAAAATTGAAAAATATTGTTAAAATTTAGGCTACTGTAGAAAAATATTCACAAGGATTTTTGCGTACGCAAACTGGTTTCTATTTTGTAAAACCATAACAGTCGATATTTTTCAAGTTAGATTATATTTTAAATAAGACTTATAAGTTAAATAGTAGTCACACAATTTTTTTTTACTGCACGTGCACAAGTTTGTTCTGAGTTTTTTGTTTCATAGATGAAATAAGAAAAACGAATAAAATAAAATGTCGCAGAACATTCTATGGAACATTCTATGGAACATTCTATGGAACATTCTATGGAACATTCTATGGAACATTCTATGGAACATTCTATGGAACATTCTATGGAACAAACCGGAACAATGTTTTATAAAAATGTTCCAAGTGTAAACTCATCCTTAAAAACCTTTTTTTAGTTATTTTTTTCATACTTAACCTATTAAGTTTTTAATTTTAAAAAATAGTTTCGAAAATATCTGAAATATTGCAAAAGTTTAGATATCGTTATAAATTCACTGATGGACTTAATAGTAGGAATCTGCTGTACAAAAAAATTGCAGAAACCTTTTTACAAAACGGGTAGATAATTTTTAAACGGAAATTCTAATACTTTGGCAGATTTTTAAAATATATATTTAATTCGGACACTTGAGAACCAAGACAAAACGTATTTGTGTCGCTACCTAGCTGGGAAAAAAATATTTCGACAAATCTATCGACAAAAGCCGGAAATGATCTCAAAATCGGCACTTTAGATTTTGGTAATTTAAAAAGATTAATAAGTCAATAGACTATAGTGTACAATTTGAAACAAAAAAGAAAGTCATGGTTTCTGATTAAAAACAAAACTTCAACGATGGTCAGAAATTCCGATTTGCTACCGAATTTAAATTTCAAATTTGGATCCTGATTTAGTAATCAGTCCCATTAAAAGTAAACCGATTTTTTTAAATTAGGCCTATTTTCCAATTTTACTGTTGAGGAATTTTGAGGTTAGTAACTTAGTAAAAATCGTTGTAGACCTACAGATTTTAAGATACATTTTTGACAGTTTTTAGGTTCAGGTTTTTAAGGTAGTTTTTTTTAAAAAAACCTCAATTTTTTAATTAAATGTAGTTTAACTCTAATGATTGTCAAATTTTATCAAAACTAGTCACATCGTTCGGTAGAAACTATTGTATGCACAAACACACGGACCTACTGTCCTAAAATCAAATCATCAAAAACCTGATACCACCATCGAAATCGAATTATCGCACGTCGCCATACTTTCTAAACAAGTATGGTGAAAAGGTAAAAACCGTTGAGCAGGCATAATAGTTACACACATTTTCGGTTATTTAAAACTGTCCAAACACCAAACGACATACCTGTGCGCGCTCTAACGACAAATCATACAACTACACTACAATAATCCACCAAAATGCACACAAATAAAGCACTGCACTTCTCACCTAGATCGATTCGATTGCGGTGTACTTGGTGACTGAGCGAGTCCGAGGGCTGGCGAAGTCAGAGGGCTAAGTTTAGAATTTGGCATCGCCTCCCGCCGAGCAGCCGAGCAGCCGCGCGCCTCTATGCCAGACTTTGACCTGTAAACATCGACCTTTTGAATGACAATTGACGACCAAATCAAAATTTATTTAATTTTCTTACTAAAAATAGATAAGAAGAATGGTTTTATGTAGGTAGTTCTGGGCATGTATACACATGAGGGTTTAGGTGGAAATGCTAAGGCGATAGAATGCTTCACTCGCATACTAAAAACTAAACCAACCATTTCTTAAACATTGTGACATTTTAATGGGCTTTTTCGAAGTGCATATTAAAAAGAAATAGGCTAACTGACGCGGCGGCTGTCGTGCAAGAAGCGAATTTCCAACGATAATGTTTTTTGAAAAATCGGATTTCACCATTTTATTAGCGTTAAAATCTGTATAAATTATGTTAACTAATTAGCACTAACGGTACATTGAAAAATGGTTTTTTTAATGACTTTATAACCGCCATTTTGAAATGGTTGAACGGATTTTACTATATAACTAATTTATTCGTCATTATCGAAAACTAAGTTTCGTGTTAAAATCGCACCAAAAATTACGTAAGCTCAAAAAGTGATGTAGAGGTCAGGATTGACACTCATTCTAAGGTCCCGGGTCGGGATCTTACCACGATGGCCTCCACACAATGGAAATTCGATAATAAATATTACGGTAAACCAAAAATATCTTGTAAATTCACAACATTGTGCAATATAATCGTTAAATGCCGGTGTCCAACTTTTGGCGATTTTTTTTAAACAATATTAATTTTTATATTAATAAAAACTATTAAATTAAAGTTAATTAATCTTTTGGGACAACACTCCACTACGATCCAGGAAGAGGATACGTTGCTGGAGGACTTGAATCCTGCCTACACTTAAGGTACTGATTCACTTTCATCTTCCACTTCCTTTATTCTTACCAACATTCCAAGCCAATTTGGAACAGCGTATGCCAAAGGCTGCTTGGCTAAGGGAGAGTTTAAAGGTGCGGACACTGGATACCGGACGACCTTCAGTTTTATATAATCAATTTATGTAAGCCACCAGCTGTGAAACGCAAGCAGACTGTGAGTACGTTAGCGGACTTACCCAACCTGCAATGGGGGAAGTGAGGGATGAGGTCAAATACCTCGAATCATGAAGGCGACAGGATATCTCAAATCAGACAGGCCTTTGTAGACAAACGTCTATCGGGAGCGCAAAACACAACCGAGAAGAGAGGAGACAGTGGTTACGGGGTTTTTAATGAAATCTTGGGTGTAAGAAATATAATCTTGTAAGGCTGATAGTACGCCAAAACTTGAGAGTTGTGAGTAAAATTACGATTACCTACAAAAGCGGTGCCGCTATCTAGTGTCCATAATGTAACGGTGTCCGTGCAAACCAGATGGAGTTGGTTTTCTAGAGAGCGTTGGCCACAAATACCGGTACCGCCATTTGCATGACGGCCGTCATAGCGGTAATGTATGGATTGGTGAACGTTTTTTTTACCGTGGACTGTGTACGTTTTTTAAAAAAGCTTTTTTGAAGTTAAATCATTTCTTACGTGAGTCAGTACATAATGAAGCGTCAACACTGGTGTTAGGTGAAGGTATTATCCGAATTTTTCTTTGTTGCAGGGCAGATGTCGACGTACTAAAATTTCAATACGCCTTCTGCAGCATGGCTTTTAAATATGTCACTTCCCTTCAAACGACAGTTTTCCTCATCTTCCAAATACTAATAATTCAAAGTCTAGATCGTTCATTCTCCAGTACAATCGTTTATCTGTTGATTCTGTTATCCATAACTTCTTATAATTACAAATCTATACGAGCGTTTTATTTCTTCCACGGGTTCACGTCATATTACGGCCTCAAAATAGTGGTACCGCTTCATTAGAAAAGAAAAAAAATAGCTTCAGAAACATATACTGAAAAGGTTCCTCTATGTGGAATAAAAAGACACTATGTAGAGGACAAAAGAACCATGGAACTTATTGGGGATAAAGTGGTTTGAGGATGCACATATACCACTTAGAAAACGTACAGGCTATGCGGAACGAATAAGAAATCTGCAATCTGATTGTAAATCTCTTGTCAGTTGGAGTTGAACGGTGTTCGGCTTACAGGACCTAACCAGTGGATTGTTCAAATTCATAGAGGAAACCAGGATGCTGTAGGCCTACTACTTAGTACTTAAGGTTTAATAGTTTGACTTGGGTTGCCCCACGTGACACAATAGTCGGACGTGAACACAAAAAAAAAGTATTTAAGAGGCTTAGTTGTACAATAGACCCTTTGGTTGTGATGAAGACCTAGTGCTAATCAAACCCCGTGACCTCTAGACATGTAAACTAAATTAAAATTTAAATAAAATAGGAAAATAATGTTTTACAATCATGTTTGACTTTACAAACGTTTACAGAAAGTATGGAACTTAAAGAAAAATCGTTTTAGAAATTTTGATGGATATAGGCCCTATCCGTTTTTAAAACACTGAAAAAAGTAGTCCGTTGGATGTCTGTCAATCTGGAATCTGTCTACATATGTTTGTATCTACTCACATAGGTGGACACTAAATTGACAGATTTTTTATGAAATTGCTCAAATATCGTATATAAATATCCGAACGTATAGGGTTATATTTTTTCCGGTTATTTGGTTAAATAATTAAATGTGGGAAAGTTTGCGTAACGTTTTTTTCACTATTTAACTTGAACGCATTTAACAAAACTGCCCGTTTAGATTGCCTCTCAGGTTGACGCTAACGTAAAAAACGTTAAGGCTTCTGATCATAAAAAAAAGAAAAACTCTAACAAAGTATCTGTTGACCGGTGTAAACATACATTTAACAATTCGGTTTCTTTTTTTGGAACAACAGCAAACAAGACAACATTGTTTCATCTACCATAAATATCGTGAAATACTCCATATGTAAGCAGGGATAAAAATAGGCCACTCAACAAATCCCTTTTAAGTCGCGCGTTCGTTTAGTTTGAACAGACGCTTGAAATCTTAACAATCAGCTGATGTCCAGCTGGATACATGCAGCTGTTTCGCACACTTTATACCGCTCAAACTTATTTCACATATTATGTACGAAAAGCGTTGCTGACTTAAATACAAGGCGCAAGGATATGTTAAAACTATTTTGTATTCAGTTACCCACTAGTAAAGTCGTTATTGGTCTGCTTTCTCGATATTCCTGATAAATTGTTGAACCTATGCTCGTAGTTCAAAATATTATCCGTTACGCGATCCATAAATAAAAAAATTAGCTAAACGTAGGGCCTACAACGAAACTGAATGCAATAGTTCAAAAACATTACACAAACGTTTTCACGCTCGATTATTTCTCAAAAAAATAATCGAAACAAAAAAAATCTACCTAATCACATCATATTTTGTTCATAATATGGTAACATATGTGAAGGTTCATAATTTAAATCAGTGTACCAATTTAAAAAAAAAAACAAATCTACAGTTAGTTCCAGAGTAATTGGAAGAAACTTGACGGTATTCAGCATTTGCTTTTGGTTTTTCCAATTTAGGCGTAATCCCAACATATTGTTTTTTAATTTCATTGTTTTGGTATAATGATTTTGAGTTATGGTTATGACAGGATTTTGAAAGATATAACATTTGAGCAAAATCGCTGGGCCGATTTCAACAAAATCTGATTTTAACATTTTTGAAGTGGCGACCTAAAACTTTTATGTACGAGGGAATAAATACAAAAAGATCACTGTTTGTGGGATATATATATATATATATATATATATATACACACACATACGTGTGTTATCACATTTATGTTCGCAATTTTGGTCCGATTTGATTAAAATTAGTACTAAGATCGATTATGGTAACAGAATTAACAAGTTTTTTAAATCAGCAAAATTCGTTTGTTTCAAAATGGTGGTATCTTTCATTTTTTTAAAAATCTTATTAAAAACTGCATACATTTGAATTTTGGATTTTCAAAGTCCGTTGAAATTTTAATTTTTTTATAGCGGTCAGGGTTCATTTTCGTATTTTGAATGTAATGTGAAAGTTTAAAATCCTATAATTGTATATTTTAATGCTAATTTCGATGGTGAAATCCGAATTTAAAAAAGATGAGGTAAAGAAAAATGCTTTTGGAAATTCTCTTCGCTATCATTGGACCAATATAAACCAGCAATGAATACTGATTGCCATTATTTTTTTTTTAATTTTCATTTCTGTCAACCAGTGTACTGGACTGGTGCATTTGTTTTATTTAAAAAATAACTTCAAAAACTAATCTTTAAAAATACAATAAGAAAGCTTCATATATGATCACAATCTAATGTGGGAAAGTTTGTGTAACGTTTTCTTCACTACTTACTTGAACGCAGTTAACAAAACTGCTAATTACCATTTAGATTGCCTCTCACGTTGGCTCTAACATAAACAATGTTAAGGCTTCTGATCATAAAAAAAAGAAAAACTCTAACAATTTTAACATTACTGATTTTGAAAAATATCTGTTTTTCAGTTTGCAGGCCTACCTAATTTTAAAATCTGATTTCATGAACATAATCAGCATAAGTAAGGAAACGAGCCGTGTCTGCAATTAGATTAATTTCAACTGTTTATGAAAATTTTAAATTCTAATTTATACACAATTTAACACTGGTGAAATCATATTTTCAAAAACATGTTATTAATTTTTTCAGTTTTGAGATGGCTGACATTTTGAAACTGTTGAACAGATTTTACTAACAAATTTGCCTGGGATATTACCAAAACCGATTTTTGAGAAAAGTTTGAATGAAATCGGACGAAAATTGCGGACATGAGAATGTTAACACTCATAATATAAAATTTTTAATGGCCTCACCTTAAAAAGTAATCTAGCAGGTGATTTAGGACTCTGGAGGGGCAATGAATTTCAAGATGGAAGCTGTTTCGGGACGGGGTAGGTGTATAGAATACCTTCCAACACAAAGGTGGGTCCTCCCCTTCAAAATATAACACTAAAACATGATTTTAACAAACTTTTACATAAAGTTTTTGTATTTGAATTAAAATTATTGTATGTATAATAATTACAACCTATTTTTCACTATCTAGTGGTGTTTAACTCACCTTATAGAGACTATTGTGCTTTTGAAACTTTACAGTTTCCTCTTCAGGCTGACATATATATAAGGCAAGTTAAGGGGCCACTAAACAGAAAAATAGTCAATTATTTAAACATGTAATCCAGTGACTGTTATTTTTTTGTTTTAGAATGTGATTTTTAGGAACAACATCACAAGGACCTTAAGTTTTTCTTCTTAACAATAACAAAAAATAACATGTCATCACTGTGTTTTATAATTATTCATAATTTATAATAAATAATATTAATAAGATTTAGATTAATATTACTTATTAAATTAATATTATAAATAATTTTAAAATTATCAAATGAAAGACATGCTTATTATTTATTATTATAAAAACAACTGTCATAAGATTCTTAAAACATTGTTACTGTTACTTTAATATATGTTGAAACATTCCTAGTTACAGCAAAATTAATATTTCAAAACAACATAGCAACCACTTTCATTATTTTGCCTCACATTAGTTTTCATATCTAACAAAACAATATTTAAATACAAATCTTTAACTTTTTTTTAATTATAATTTAAAAAAACTTAAATCTGTTCATATCTAGAGGTCCGGATCGCCATTCATTTCAAATTCATTAAAAAGCCCTGTTTGAGAGATTTGTTAAAGAAATCTAGCTTTTTCAGGTACTGAAGTTTTAATCTGCTTATAGATCATAATATTTGGATCCTTAAGCATTTAGAAAAAATTATTACTAAATACTTAAAATTTGTATTACTACAAATTAGTGTAGGTGGGGCATGCTAACAAATGTCAGTCATTGTGTGAACAGTGACCATGCCTATTAAATTATCATGACAAAAATCATGGTACGATTTCTTTTCACAAAGTTTCGTTAAACTAATGTACAACAAAATGTTTATGGTACACTAAAGGTAGCACCGTGACAACATTTATTTGAGATGTTAGAAATTTTCACATTCGTCAGTATCAGCTCTTCCTTTTTTGTTGTTGTGGAATGAAACTTACAAAACAGTTTTATTAGTAGTAATAAATTAAAAGAAAAAAATATGCAATTAGTAATTCCAAACAACATTTTAGAAATCAATTATTTCAAAATCATAATTATTAAAAAAATATTAATTTAATAAGTAGCATTTTATATAACAATATTAAAAAAAAAGAAAATTACTCATTGAAAAAAATTTAAGCAAGACTAAACTCAGAAGTCAAAATTGGAATGTAAATACAACACGATACCAACAGCTAATAAAATCGCTGTTTCCGTTCTTGTGTTTTAAGTGAAACATCCGATATTATGGAGCATAACTTATGCAGCATGGAAGTTAGTTGTAAAGGAGTTGTGATTCTGTCAAACGATAGCTGAGGCTACCTGTGACTTGTAAAATCACTGTGACAAATCATGTCCCACCTCTAAGATTTACAAAATACAAAAATTTCAGCTATTAAAAAATTTTTGTAAGATAAGTTTCACTGTACTGTTTATCAGTGTTGTTGATGTGTTAACATCTTCCAAGAATCATGAAGTGTGCAACTTAATATAATAAACTATCTTGTTATTGTATCACCAATATGTTAACACAAAAAAAGCATGACTCATGACTGTCTGCAGGCCGACAAAGTCCGTCAGCCTCTATTTTTTTCTCATGTAGAAACATTTTTTAATTTAAAAATTACCAAGAGTATTACTACAGCAGTAAGTAGGCAAGAAAATCGTATATTTTCAAGTACAGCTGAATTGTCGCAATCACTTTGCTTAAGCACATGTACAGATCTAAGAGGGGCATTGCCCCCTTGTATAAAAATATATTTTTTTAAATATCTGTTTTGTTTTACTTTTACTTACAGTTAATTAAAACTAACAGTATTGCCAACTAACAGTAAGGCAAAATAATGCAAATGGCTTCTATATTTAAAAATTTTAATATTGCTATAACTGGGCGTGTTTCAAAGCATTACTTTTAAGTAATGTTAACAGTAATATAGTAACAGTAATGACTTTATTAATACATTATTATAGTTGTTTTTGTAACAATAACAAATAATAAGACTTTCTCATTGTGTTTTACAAATTTCCGATCATTCATTACAAACTAGCTGAATACCCGTGATTTGCTACGACTGTATTAATGGTTTAAACATTTTACATGGAAACAGTAGCAGTTAAAAAAGTTATTGAAAATTTGATTTCTGACAAACAATGTTTCATTAAAACTTAGATTTGAATAACTATTTTGCTGGTATGGATCGAAAAATGGGACAGTAGGCCTGCCAAAGCATTTCTTTATTCACACATCATTTCAGAAGAATACGATTAAAGCTATGTCAGTTTTATTACTTTATTTGAAACCAGCTCACTAAGACAATTCGAGTATATAGTTCATGGGTGTTCAATTTTTTAAGTTGCTAAACATTTGGACATCCAAACATTTTTTGCTTTATATATTAGTACTGTATATAGATAATATTAACTTGAATCAAATCTTATTATTTTTAAATCTTTTAAGATTTATTAAAATCTAAATAAGGTTTAATATTAATCATATTATTTTTTAAGCCTAATAAGCATATTTTTTCAAATACAATAATTTAGTCTAAAGTGTGTTAAACCCCATCTGTAAGTGGAAAATTTTCAAAATTTTTGTTAAGGGATAATTTATACATATGCATGTAGATTATAGGTAGATTACCATACCATGTAGGAATGATATACCTATAGGTGATATAGGGATGGTATACCTGAAATACCACCCCTCTCACCCCAATCTCTCTCCTAAATCTGCTCATGCTCAAGTACCTCTCAAAAGATACCTAGGAGATCTTGGTTGTACATGCCTCCAAAAATAACAAGGCCGCCCAGAAAGTAACCTCCACTGTTGTCATGGACAAGAAGTAGTGGGGGAAGTGCTGCCATTTTTACATCAATGTCCACATGGTTTAGTGTATTTCTAGCTGTGTGAGGCAGAGCATCATAACCTTAAAAACATGAGCGCTGCAATAGAAAATCCCACTAAATGTGAAGTGCAAGGTTTTATAAGATTTTTATGTGTAAAACATTATTATTCAGCTGAAATTCATCGTGAATTGTTTGCAGTTTATGGTCCAGACATTATGTGTAAGTGCTGTACATCAGTGAGTAAAATTTTTTAAAGATGGAAGAACAACATTCATGATGGAGACAGAAGTGGTAAACTCTCTTGTCAATGACAATCTCTCACAATTTGGAACTTTCTGATCAATTTCCTGAAGTCTTTTACATGAAATAACTATTGGAAGTTTTGTGCTTGTTGGGTAACAAAACTGCTGACGTCCTGCTAAAACAAAGAAATGAGTTCTGCTATATTTTATTTTGTGGTATGATTGTGAAGAATTTTTGAACAGGTTTGTTGCTGGCAATGAGACGTAGGTGGCATACATGAACACCGAGACAAAACATAGTCAATGGCATGGGGGACATATTGCTTCTACAAGCAAGCCAAAGAAAGTCCGTCAAACATTGTCACTAAGGAAGGTCATGGCTACTGTGTTTTGGTATGCTAAGGGCATCTTGTTTATTGATTTTATTAAGCATAGTACGATTTTCACTTCTGCAGTCTACTGTGGAACTGAAAAAACTAAGAGCAATCCAAAACAAGTTTCATGGTCTTCTGACATCTGATGTGTTTGTGCATGACAACGCTCGCCTTCATACAGATCGATGAACAAATGAACTAGCTGTAGCCAAGTTCAAATGGGACATTTTTAACCATCCACCCTATACAGTTCAGACTTGGCTCCTAGTGATTTTTTCTACTGACACATCCCAGCATTTCACTGATGATGAAGATCTTCAAAACGTTGAAAGGTTGACTATGATCCCAGGTGGCTATTTTTATGCAGAGGGTATTTCAAAAATCACACGTGCTTGAATTTGTTTAGAAATTATATTGAAAAGTAATAAGGAAAATACTTTAAGAAATGTGTAATTTTAAGTTGTACATAATAAAATAGTTGTATCTATACCAGTTGAATTTTTATTTCAAAATGGAGGTTACTTTCTGGTCGTCCATATTAATTTAAAATACCACAGTGCTATCAGAATACCCAAAGCGAAGCAGAGGTATTTAACTAGTTGTTTATAAATCAATTTAGGGTCAGATAAAGTAATAAAAACATTAAAACTATAACAAAACTATAATTGTATTTCACTTACAGAAGAATAAAATTATGAACCATTATTTACTCATCATCACTATCAATGTCAGAACTATCATCGGCATCTTCACATTCTAATTCGTACATGTCCATAAACACTTCATATTCCAACAATGACAAGCCTGCAACATTTACAGCAAAGGCATGATCCGATGTGTTGACAATACTATGTAACTTATTATTTTTATCTAAACTTTTCCTATAGTTCTTTGTCGGCATTTTATAAAGTCCAGCGCGGTAGAGGAACTCATGGCGCATTTTAATGTACTTCAAATCATAACCCAAAACACCTGTTGACGCTACCATGCTTGGATCTATACATAATGAATTCAAATATTCAAGTTTTTTGAATAAGGTATTCCAATTTTCAAAAAAAATTGTAGGCGCCAAGCCTATTGCTTTTCCAACTCTTTTTTTCCCTTCAAAATATGGTACTAATTTTGTAACACGTGTTGTAATGTCCACTTTATTTGCCAATAGTAACGTTGGATGGCAATTCAAAAGCGATAACAATAAATCTTCACCAAAATTACTGTCCTGCCATGCTTGCAAAGTGTTCAATAAAGTTTCTTCTTTTATTCGTAATATGTCAGGGCATTCAGTCAACAAGTTCAAAATATTTTCCATGGAAAAACCGAATTCTAATAATGTTTTAAAAACAAAAGTCCATGTTTTCGGTTTAAATTTGACTAAATGTGGATGTGTATCAAACATTGCCTCCATTCTGGATGATGGAACACCGCAACAATCAGTAGCTTCAATTATTGCTTTTACACTTGGTATTTCTAGTTTAGATGTAACAGCTGGTTCTGTTGTTAAGGTTCTTGTGTGTTGTACTGCTACCTTGATTGTGCACTTCTGCAACTGATATTTCTTTACCAAAGACAGAAGATGTGGCTGAACTGTTCGGAACATTTTGTTTAATCAATATGCAAACTCGTTCTAGAACAAATGTATAAACATAAAGAATTAGCTAAAAACATTGAATAAATGTTAGTACGCATACCTATAAAAAGACTCCAAAGTATATTTCTAAAATTTTACTTTAAATAATTTTATTCACTGCATTTTGGTTTTTTCAAAAACAAAAAAAAACTTCTGTTAACCTTTTAAAGGTATTGAAAAATCTCTATCACCTTTTTTTCAATCATTATAACTTTCAAGTGGCAATTCAAACAAGTTATAGTTATACATGATTTGTTATATTTAATACTTTTTTATACCTTATTTTGTACTTTGAAAATCAAATAGAATTGCTAATATACCAACCTTATTCTTGATTCTTATTTAAGTCAAATATATGTAATGTAAATACTATTTACACGTTTCCTTCAATTTATTTAAATTACTGTTATTTTAATTTTTGTTCTAAATACTTGAGCTTCGCTTCACTGCAATATTTAAATTAAATATTTGTGAAAATTAGTTTAGTTTAATGTTTTTAAAGTTGATAGCATTATCAGTAAATGCAGTAGTGCATTAGACATTTTTGTGAAAATGGGAAAATATAATGACATAGTGAGCACTAAAGGGTGTGAAGATACAGTTAGTAAAATTTCAGTTTCCCCCTCTTCAATTTGAAAATAAGAATAAGTTTTTAAATGCAATGTTTTCCCTACGAATAAGTACTGACAATTAATTCTCATAATATGAGAGGCACTTCTCATATATCCTGGTTTTGCTATTCCGCTATATAGCTTGGTATCAAATATTAATGAAAACTATACATTTTTCTTAACAAAGCTCTCAAGAATCACTACAAAGCGCAAAAATTTCCATAAGAAATGAATGTAATTAAGTTCTAAAAAGGATGTGATATTTAAGATTTGCAATTCAGGAGCTAAATGAGAGTATACTATCTTGAAAATATCATTTATGTACATGGAAACAGTGCTATTACTGTACCAACTAGATTAACTTTGGTATATTGAAACTAGTAGTACGATATATTGACAATTACGTGACCTTAATGCATCTCGTTGCTGAGATCAACACTGCTTGTGACTTTAAGTCTTTTATTAAGCCTCAAAGTTGTCCATATGAAATATAATCACTTACTCAATTCATTTACGCACATTCCATTGATAAACAGACCTGCCACTACTTTTTGACAGCAATAACAATATCACTTCTTTAATTGAGTTAATTTTAATCCTATTAAATTTGAGGCTGACTCAAAAATAAAAATGTTGATTTAAATAAATTCTTCAAAACACATTAAAAATGCAAGAAAATTAATTGATCAAAAATTTGAATATGAAAAAAACCAATGAAATACAGTACATAATTTTTAACTGTATCTGAACATACTGTAATATTTTATTTCTGCGTAACTTCTTCTTTCAACAAATTAGTTTTCTTTCTATTTGCATAAGATATTTGTTACAAAATACATATCCATAAAGAACAGTGGCGAAGATTTGAGCATTGTTCAAACAAACTGAGCATGGAGAGTGTATGCTTGTGTAGATTGAAAGGATCAGACGATTGTAGTATCTGTAAAAATAATTTTAAAACACAATTAGCAAACTCTTTATACTATTAGACCAGTGTGACCAACTATACCCAATTTTTTTTTTAATATATGCTTTCCTGAATACAATATAAAAATTGTTAACATTTTCAAACTGATGCCATAGTGATTTTTTTAAAATAAAACTTTCTGTAATTGCACTTTTTAATGCTCTTATTACATACATTACACTTTTGTTAACACATTATTTTTTTTAACTAAATATTTTTTTGTATATGACGGGATACAAAAAAAAAAAACGAAATTATTTTTTAAAAGCTATATATTTACAATTATTTTACATAACCAACCTTAGTCCCCTTCAAAGTACTCTCGATTACAGTAATACATTTGTCCCACTGGTGCTTCCACTGTTCAAAACATTTTTTTGTACTCATCTTTAGAAATGGCTGATAGCTCCTCTCTCATTTTTTTTTTGTTTTTTTTTGACCTCTTCAATGTTGTCAAATCAATCTCCTTTTATATTCCTTTTAATGTATGGGAATAAGAAAAAATCGCATGGATCATACGAATAACGTGCGTGGGGCAGTAGAACCATGCCATTTTTAGCCAAAACTGGCTAACAGAGATGGTTGTGTATGCAGGTTTATTGTTGTGATGGAAGAACCAGTTTCCTTCCACCACAATCCACAAATCCGGTATTTTTTTATGAACGTTACTGTGCAATTTTTGTAAGACTTACAAATAAAAGGTTTGATTAACGGTCTGATTTGGAGAAAGAAATTCTGAATGAACTTTTGGCATCAAAAAAGCAAATAAGCATTGTTTTGATGTTTGATTTTAATTGACAAAATTTTTTTGAACAGGGTGACAATGATGTACATTGACTGTTGCTTTGATTCTGGGTCGTAACCATAGCACTACGTCTGCAGTGGCGTGCACATGATTTTGATTTTGTGGGTGCCAACACCAAAAACTTTTTTGTTTCCCTAGATAAACACCCCATCCAAATCACACATTTTTTTTTGATTGAGTTTTATCACCCAAAAACAATAGGTTTTCTTTATTTATTTTTTCTCTAGGTATCAGTAAATTACGTTAAATTATGAATATTTTAATTTGTGTGACTTTCTTAATAAAGAGATAATAGTATGAAATATTTTTTTAAACATTCAAAAATTCTGAGTTACTTGTTCAATTAATATTTGAACTAATATTTAAAACGTTTCATCAAGGGTATTTAGGGTGGATATCAGTAATATTCGTTGAGAGAGCGCGATGCGCAAGAATGCACACCTTGCATTGCTACTCCGCTAGCGCCCCTCCGCAAGGCGAGCTATAGTTTTTTCTTTTCTCTTTTTCCTCCTTTTTTCTGGCATTTCAGCACCCCTTTCAGGGCATTTGGGAGTGCCACAGCACCTACGCTGCACACGCCACTGCATGTCTGATTACCAGTAATAACCTTTGACAGAAAAATCCAGATCAGTTTCAAGCTACTGTTTTAAAGCACAACATATTTCAACTGAACGTTCTTCTTCACTGTCAGTCAGAGCCCGAGGAACAAACTTGGCAGCAGCCCTTTTCATTCTCAAATCTTTGGTTAAAATTCACTGAACTGAGCTCCAAGATAACCCACTAATCTCTGACAGTTGAGCAATTGTCTGTCGACTATATGTGGGAACAAGATCTCAAATTTGGCAAACATTTTTGTCAATTCGGGCAGCTGATGGTCATTCAGAACGAGATTTGCATCAATCAACATGTCACCATTTTTAAAGCGAGCAAACCACTCGCAAACTTGAGTTTTTTCCATAGTCTCATCTTTGTAAGCGGTTTTCATCATTAAACAGTTTGAGCGGCATTTTTACCGAACAGAAAACAAAATTCATAGTTGCATGTTCTTAAATTAAACTTGCCATAACAAAAAACAAAACTAGAATGAAACAGTGCTAGCAAAAACGATCACTACACATGATCAGAACAAGCCAAATCAACGATACAGGCAGCACTGACCTGGCAATGAGTTATGCTATACATGTCTAAAAGCAGAAATGCATACTACACAAGCTCCGGTTATGGCAGTGCTATTCCGGTTATTTTTTGGTACCGCCTCATACAGCCCCTTTTTATTTCATTGTGACGATACCATGATTAATTTCTATTTACCTAGAACTTGTAAATAATTAACACGTGTACAGTGCCTTAGAATTAAAAAAAAATACCTTTACTAACCAAACCTGACATGGTTTTGCATGAAACAGATTTTTTTATACAGTGTTCAAAAAGTAATGGAACTTTATGGGGAAATAAGAAAATTACTTTATTCTAGGACTTAGTTACAACAACTGTTGAAAGTGGGCTACATTATGCAATTTATATAACTGAATACAATGGAGAAGAGCTCAATGATTGGTTTTTCCGTGATGAAGCATGGTTTCATCTTGATATTCTTCAACAGACAATCCACATCAGCTGCACGAGTACCCCTGCACTCACAAAAATTAGGTGTTTGGTGCACAAAGTCAAATCCTCATATTTTCATGACACAATAAACAGTGAATGCTACATGCAGATTGAGCAACATTTCATGAATACCATTATTGCAGGTCCTCTACAGTGGACTATGTATGATTTCAGAAGGCAATTGTACAGCAAGCAACACAATGACTTTCTTGGAATAATGTTTTTAACGACAAGTAATTTCAAAGGGGTTGTAGCCTTCTAGGTCTCGGTGTTCTGAATGATCACCACTTGACTTCTTGTGAGAACACCTTAAGCATGCTGTTTACAAAATTCATCCTTACACCATTCCCAAATTGCGCGGAGAAATCAAATAATACATTAATGAAATTTCTCAACAAACATTACAACATGTGTTTAAAAAAACATGCAACATCGTATTAAGTTGTGTGAATTGCATAATGGAGCCTACTATCAACAGTTTTTGTAACTAATTCATCGAATAAAGTTTCTTTTTTATTTCCCTGTGTAAGGTTGTCACTTTTTGAACACTCTGTATTAAATGTACAGTTAGGTGATTAAAAATGCATGTTTTATTCGAAAAAAAACCTATTATTTCAAGTTAACCAAGCAACTTTTGTATCAAAAAAATCGCTTCTCTGACTGGTTTTTAGCACGGAGAATTATTTTTAACATGTTACTCAGAAAAAATTATAGGCTTTTATAAAAAAAATAAAACTTTTACAGTCGAATATAGTAATATCAATAAATACCCTCTTACTTTATTTTTGGTAATCAAATGATTGTACATACAGTATTTCAATGAAAACACTAGCTGCACATTTTTCAATGGGAATTATACATTTTCTTGAATATAATGGTAAAAACATGTCTTGGCTTCTAAAAATTTAATGTTTTAGCACTTTTAAAAATCTTCATATACTATAAGATAAGCATAAAGAACCTCTTATGTATTTGTGGATTCATCATTAAAAACACTTTTCAATTTTAATAATATAATTGAGTAAATATGGATATTAGTGTGACCAACGATAAAAAAAATTAATGAAAATATACATTTTCCTAAATATAATGTTTAAAACTTTTCTTTGGAGGAAAAGTGATGCCATAACTATTTTTTGAAAACCGATCTTTCTGTTATTAGATAAACCTACAAGAAAAAGGGCTAATTTAAAAAAATTAAGATAATACCCTAACCAATAAAAATATGGCAGAATAACAAAGTATAATACAATTTAAGGAAATAACCTTGTGGGACTGAGAAAAACAAAGGAAATGCAAGAACAAAAGAAAAAGATTAAGCCTTAAAAAGGTTATGAAGAAGATAAATGACAAATACATAAGTCTCAGAGGAAGAATTTGCAATATTCTCAGAATCTGAAGAACTGGAGGACAGCATTGGTAACGAAAAAAATGGATAGTAATAAAAAGGTAGGGGAAGGACCCACAAAAGATTCAAGATAAATACTAGACTTTTTCTTTATGTAAAAATCATACAAAAAAGAAATGGTAGTCAAGAAGAAGATAAGGGTGTGCAGAAAGGATGAAGGAGAACAGGAACAGGACAGAATAAAGAAGAGGAAAAATTACACTTTGTGTTAAAAAGGATGATGGGAGTAGATAAATGAAAACAGTAAGAGGACAGAAGAGAAGATACATGAAAATAATAATAGTAATTGATCTTTGAATGTTCTGCATTCACTGTCTATTTTTCGCTTCTTCTCCATACTAGTAAACCTAGTCGCCTCGGTGGCCTAGTTGATAGCGTACTGGGCTTTCACCCCGAGGACCGGGTTCGATTCCTGGCCAGGGCTTGGCATTTTCATACGCTATAAATCATCCCATCATCTGCATTAGCCCAAGTGTGCACAATAGTCGGACGTTAAACAAAAAAAAAAAAAACTAGTAAACCACACACAAAAAACAAGTCAAATCTATTACGTATGAGCGTTAATCGGTTTGAAGATGTCTTTTAAACAGGGTTAAGCACTAATTTATTTCACAATAGACAGTTTCACTTCCTTCGCCTTCCCTAGGCAGATTGACTCACGGTCAGCCTGTTTATCGTTTGCCATCTCGAAGTGAGTGAAATATACCAGAACTTCCTCTAACCAACGAGGTTATTCATGAATGTTTGTTACTGTGTTTTTAGAAGTACTACTTGCACCATCTGTTGGTAATAGAGGGTTCTACCACTACCTATTTCCATATGTCAAGTGTCATTCATGGTAATAACAATATACAACAGTAATTGAACTAGCAAATTTAGAAAGCTTATGCTCGCTCTGGGCGCACACTTGGCAACTACTCTAGAAATTATAGATAATGGCAGGAAAATTGGAATGGTTTTAGCCCGTGGAACTTACTGGAGTAATCAGTACTTTTAGAGTGGAAAGCTAGGCAATTGGAGACCCCTGGGCTACAATACTGACTGATCTATTAAAAAATATTATGTAATAATGATAGACAAACTGTATAAAAATTAGTTATAAATTGCAATGTTAAAAAACCCATGCCAAAGCTTCAAAACCAAAACTAAACCGTTATTGAGTACGGTAAAATCAAAATTAAATCTTTTTTCAGCCTTTATCTGAAGAGGTTCCAAAAGCAGACAGTGTGTAATACTAAAAATACTTGTAATCAGTTCTGTTTGAGGGGAAGTACTTAATAAATAAAGTTCGTATTACCTGATATTCAAAAATGTTCATTTTATTTCATATAAAATTATTGAATAATCATACAATAGTTTCTCATAAGATTACACTATTGACTAAATAAATACATTAATATCTGAACAATTAAAAAAATTGAAATACAAAAAAAATTATTAATTAACAAAATGCATGGTACTAAAACAAAATAAAAATATATAAGAAACATTTCTTATTTAAAAAATAATAATACTTTTAAGTCTAACCTAATATTGTTATTGGAATTTTATGGTAAAACTGAGTTTACAGGACTTTTGTCAATTTCGATAATTTTTTCACTAAAATACTTTATTATATACTCAATATTAATAACTCAAAGTATAAAAGTGCGGAAACAACAGAAAGTTACAAAAAGTGAAAATAAAAGTGACAAACAAAAAGTAGGAAAAATGTTTTTATCATGAAAACAATAAATTAAATATGTGTTATTAATAATGAAAAGAACATAATTTAAAAAAATAATTTGATAACCTAACTCGACTCAGCTGTGGGGTATTTAACCTAACCTGACTTGGGTATGTAATTTGTATTCCTTAATTAAAAGGTATTACAATTTTGATCTTAATAGTAATAAATGATGAATCAAACTTTATAAATGATGAATTATTTGCTTATAATTAATTGCCATATTTGTATTAAAATTGAAATTTGGCTAAATATTACAGTTTTTTTTTTAAAGGCAAATCATAGGATTGTGTGGCGAACTTTACAATAGCATCTTTCGATCGTGGCAAATAATAAAGTTCACAAATAACAACAGCCATTTTTTAAATGTTTTCACAAGAACTGTTAAGATAATAAATGATTTGTTATAAAGTGATAATATGCATGAGCAGTACCTCGATTGGTGAGTTTTGCATATTACATTATCTTGTAGTAAATTTAGAACGCTCCATACAAAGTAAATATCAATGGCATCAAAATATCTTTCAGTAATAAATGTCTACAAATCACAATTTATCGTAATAAATTTAATCTTCTGGGGGTTAATACCTCTCAACGAAATGACATAGTACACAATAAAAGCAAAAAATCGTTAATATCATAACTTGCAAAAGTCCCAAAAAGTAAGAAATACCAATTTTAGTTCCCTGTAACTATAAAATACTATTTTAAGACGTTTAATGTGTCTAGGCTACTGTACTGCATAAGAAATAACACAAGAAATAGTGCCAGTGTTATTTCTTAAATGGTAAGAGGTAGTGTTTGCATGATAATTATCTATGTAATATGATTGACTTTTGTATAGCAATAAGTAATGTAAATATCCCCAATAAGGAAAATTACATTGTATCATTTATTTATCTGTATCAAATCACTTTCAATTATAGACCTGTACAGTTATTACAACAATACTGGTTGCTTATTAGGTGTTTAGGCACATGATGATTTCAGGTTTAGTAAAATTGCTTTTTTTAATAACTAATTTGAAATTACTTGCACTAAAAAAAAAGATAATGTGATCAGTGATGTGTGTAGATTAGTAAAAATAAATAAAAAACTCAATAGATTCCATACAAAATTATGTCATGATAGGTTGGCCAGTTTTTTCAGAAGTAAATGTATATTAATTTAAAAACAAACAAACAGGAGTAATAATACAAACTCCTAAAATACATAGAATAATATACTTAACAATCTGTTCGATGCAGATATGCATTTTGTAACGTTCAGGATAGCCCAAGTAAGAACAAAAATTATACATTTAAATAAGTCAATGTTATGACCAATACTAACAAGCAGGTTTTGCACACTGCATAAAAAAATTACAATAAAATATATCTTTATTTAATTGAATATAATTATAAACTTACTTGGCGAATTAAAGTGTAAAGCGATCAATAGGCTTATAGTTGCACCAACATTTATTTTTAAACTACATCAATTGTTTTATGTCAATATGATTAATGCGTTTACCATTAATACTAAATCCAGTCACACCGCTATCAATAAGACTTAAATGCTCCCTTTATTTTTCCAGATCATTTTATTTGCAAATCAAGTTAAATAATTTGAACGTTTGTAATTTTAACTATGTTTAACAACACTAACAAAAACAAAAAACATTGAGCTATTGAACATTACGAGACAAAGTGACCCAAAGTCACAGATAAAAGGAGTAAAAATCAAACATAGCGTCATCCATCATCCGTCATTGTTGTTAATATCAAATTTCTCGTCCACAGATGAACAAGGTCTATTTCCGAACTTTGTTCTATATAATCTATGCTCCTGAACAAGAGAAAATACTGAAGGTTTATCTATCTATAATTCGGTCTACAACGTTCTACGCCGTCTTCCGATCTCCAACCTCCACCGATCGCGGTCCCACCACAGGTCTTCTGGTAGATCCCTTTTTTTATTTCCTTTTCGACTCTCTCTCTCCAGCTCAGTCTCGACCTTCCTAGTTTTCTTCTTCCAGGTGTTCGCCATTGCATGATTTTTTTGGGAATTCGCTCATCCGGCATTCTTTGTACATGCCCGTACCAAACCAGTTGTTTTGTTCTTATATCTTACTGAAGATTTATGTAATGATAAAATAACAATAGATTCCATTGTTATATGTTCTGCAATCTGTGATCATTGGTATGCCACCACAGATTGTAACATAAACTTCTCTACCAACGACATCTCGGTTTTTGAATTATTTGTCAACAATGTACAGTTAGTTATAAATATAAATATTATTTCTGTCAACAGTCAACATAGTCAATAGTATAATAGCCATTATAATAAATAGTAGGTAGAGTCTAGTTATAACCAAGCGAAACATAACAAAATGGGAGTTCATGTAATGGCATTAACTTCTTCAGGAGGTTTACCTCTTTTCTCAAGGCATAAAGGAAACATTGAAGGTGTAAGTTTATAGTAAAAATTTTGAGACTTCTGTAAATTTTATAATTTTTGCACCAAAATGCATCATTATATGCCCAATATTAATAATTCAAAATATAGAAGTGCGGAAACAATGGGAAGTTACAAAAAAGTGAAAATAAAAGTGGCAAACATAACCTCAAAAAGACTACCCCGCGAAACTGAGAAACGTGTTTTTAATAGCGAAAACGATTAATTTAATGTGTGGTGTTAATACTTAAATGCGTGTTATTAATAATGAAAAGAATATAACATTTTTTTTAAAAAAAACTCCATAACTACTTGTCTCAGCTGTTTGGTGTTCAATGAAATACGTAGCCGCCTTGGTGGCCTAGTTGTTAGTGTACTGGGCTTTCACCCCGAGGACCCGGGTTCGATTACCGGCAAGGGGTTGGCATTTTCATACGCTATAAGTCATCCCATCGTCTGCATTAGCCCAAAATTTGGAAGATCAGAAAGTTCTACATGACTAAAATAATGTGTGTGTGTGTGTGTGTGTGTGTGTGTGTGTGTGTGTGTGTGTGTGTGCAAATCCAGATAAGAGTTTTGGAAAGGGAAGCCTTCACGCCACAAATTGTGTACTCGTAACCCATAAAAGTTTAAACCCTTAATAAATTGTCCTGAAACGAGTGATAAACCGAATTCATAACCTTAAAACAACATACTTTATACTCGTAAATAATAACTCCATGAAACCCATGGAATGCATTGGCTCTGAGTATTATCTATGGGTACACATTTTATATTACACAGCACTTTTAGTTCATCTAAAACTTTTAGTTGTCCGTTACTCAATTTATACATATATAATCCTTTTACTACATGCCTTTGTCAAAAAAGGATAAGCATTTTAACCAAAATTTTGCTAACTATTTTGCATCATTTCAAGTAGATGTACTAAAATTAAAAACCAATTAAGTCCACTTTTTTAAGAATGATTTTTTGGTGGAAAAGATTCAAATCTAGATACCAAACACAAAATACCTTTATTTATTCAAAAGACTGATCCTACTCTGTTAATCAATGTGATTATAATGTCTTCAGATATTATTTCAGACTCAATTCTTATGATGTTTAGTTCCAAGGAGAATTGATTATTAAGGTTTACAATGCACTCTCAGAAATTTCTACTTGGTAGGACAAAAAGACGGTATCTGACAGGTTTTTTTTAAAGCAAGCTATTCTAAAGCCTGAATTTTTCCTTGCGTTTGCATACCTTAGTGGTGTTTTACAAATAACTGTATCACTGAGTGTCTCTCTTGAAACACCAACAATAGATATGAAAAAGGAAACTGAGGCAATAAAAGAAATCAAAAGTTCCTTCAAAAGGTATTTGAAGAAAAAAAATACTGAATTTATCTTAGTTTAACCTGTACTATGAAGTAGAAGAAGTAACTGAAGAGATGATTTGAAGGTACATTGAATGGTTTCCTGGTAAACCAATCATCAAAATCTTGCTAGCTCATGCGAGGAATACTTTCAAATGGTTATTTATGTGTCTGTTTTGGATGATATCAGACTTATGAACGGTTTTCAAAGGACATCACAAATTTATTTAATCTCTGAATAATTATGTCTAAAACCGATACCACATCAGTAGATAAAGCATCTAAGAACTAGAATACAGAATATAATTTTGCCATCCACTTCTAACACAGAAGTAATGCAAGAATTCAAGTTGTGGGTCCAAAAGTGAACTAGAGTTGTACGAAGGCAACACAAACTCCCAAATACCATTTTGGAAACATTAGAACATTGCAGTATTGTCAAGCATCCCACCCTCCACAAATTTTTGCAGTTTTTAGTTATACACCGTATAAGTCAGCTACCACAGAGCATAGTTTTTTGACCCTGCAACAGATAAAACTTGGCTAAAGTCTTATGTCAGCCTATCAAGAAATTCAGCTAGACCCAGAAACTATTGTACTTCAATTCGCTAAATCAAGGAGGCGCACAATATTTTTACTGAAGTTATAATTTATGATACTTTTTGCTTATATATTTATTGATGTACTAAATCATTTTACTTTTCAAAAATATATTATTATTTAGATTTAGGAATATTTTTAATTAAAAAAGTTAATTTTTTTTTATTTGTATATGAAACTCACTAGAATAAGCTTATTTTTGAACCTAGTTGCACAGTGTACTATTTGCAAATCTTTTTTATCTTGTACCAAGTGTTTGTGCCGTACTTTGCTTTACTTAGTCTATCTTAAATTTTCTTGTTTTGTATAATTAATTGAAAAATAACAGTAATAAAATGAAATAAACCCAAGAAAGTGGTTAATATTATTATTATTATTCTGATTTAATGAACATATGAGCATATAAATTTAAATAATTGCTGTTTAAATGTTAATAAATACTGTATGGTGTATAGAGTAACAATTTATGTAGAACTTATGTTTATTGAATATATTGCATAGCACTGAATTGGAGTGGTTCTCAACCTTTAAGGGTGTATGCCTCTTCTGAATTTTTCAAGGTCATGCCTCCCAATAATGGCAGTTTGAGCTAGTATTTTTATGTTTATTGATGCAGAGACTTTTTTATTTGTAATTTTAATTTCCCAAACTTCTAATAGTTTTTTGATAATACAGTTTTTCTAATAAATGTATTTTTCATTTTATTATATTACAAAATAGACTTTCAGTTTATTTATGTATTTCTTAGATTTCAAATTATTTATGGCTTATTTTATTTTTTTACAGAGAATTGTTTATTATTAATCATTTGCACTTCCTTACCACACCTCTTATTAAACTCTTCTATGCTGTCCAGATTGAGAACCTCTGGATTAAAGGATATGTTGGGGGCAGGGAGATAAACCTGTGACCTAAATGAAATTTCTCTATCCGCTGCTGATATCATATAATACATTAAATCCATCACTGGATCATTTCGTACGAATTGAAATGCGGATTTTCTTCACATTGTTAATCTTGTTTTTGCTCACATTTGAATCATTAATCTATTAAAAGTTTTTCATTCTTCAGTTGTGATTAGTTTTGCACATTATTTACATTAAAGAAAATGTAATTAATTCACATGCTAAAAACCTGTTGTTTTCCTTAATGTTATTTACATAATAGTTCTATAATGTATCAGGTGCATTGTTGCATTATTGAACACTGATCTTAATTAGTTTTTGTAACCAGTTAATCCACAACATCCATATTAGGCCCTGGTTGTCACAAGTCTAATATATATTCTAACTTATTTTTCCTGTTTTTACATTAATAAAATTGCTGTGTTGACTTGTATTAATTTAGTAGTTATTAATTAACATTTCAAGGCTAAATGACTCATATTAATTTAGACTGGTTGCTAATTTTGGCTGTTTCTTGCACATTCTAACCTGTACACAGTTTCAAATCCAGTTTCTATTCTACTGATGGCTTTTTCTGTAAGTTACTTTAACCTCCTGTCTTTGTTCAAGTTCAAACCACAATAAAAAAATCTCTAGATTTATGTTAAATTTTTCAAAACAATTTTGTATGCCTAAAATTGTGAAATCACAAACACTGATTCAGGTCTATTAGTTTTTTATCACTGTCTTTTTTTATGACAGTCCATCTGAATTTTTAGAGGTTAGTCCGTACATTGACTAATACATATTATAATTGGTTTTGAATTAAAATGACCTTAATGTGGTTGCAATATTGGTACTGTGTTGTGAGAACTGGTAATAATAACTTTCAGTAACACGTTATATTTTTAATTTTAATAATACCCAATTATTTGATCCAAAAATGATTTTTATTGTATTATTTTTATTTCAGTTACCTTTCTCGATGATTGCATCTCTAAACGGTGTTCATATGTTTAGCAAGTCTCACAATATAGTTCTTGACAGCACACACACTCAAGATTCGTCTGTCGTATGGAAAGATTACGTTGACAGGTTAGGACAGGTTAAATTGTATTGCTAAGAAAAAAGAGAATTAAGAGACAAAAGTTATGAAATAAACATTGTTATATAACTATATTTTTGTCTTTTATAAATTTGCGATGGTGTCTAAAATATTGCTTTTAATTTATGTGTTTTTTACATTTGGTTTTAGTATATGTTGTAAATAAACAATATTGAGTACCATAACAAACACAATATATATATATATAAACTATTTTATCATCCAGCTTGGAAAAAAAATGTTTAACCTTTTCTTAATTGTTTAGTATAACATTGGTCTCAGTAGCATCCACTACCAATGAATCAGCTTTAAAAGATCTTCTGGACGCAGTGTTTAATGCAATGGTCCTCTGCATCGGCATTGATGAGCTGAAAAACGTTCGCAACGTTGAAAGACTTAAACGAGAGTTGAGGGTGAGTTATTATAGAATTTACTGGAACACAATACATTCACTTAAAGCATTCTGTTCTAAGTAATTTACCTTGTTATAAAATTAGAGAGTAGTTATTTTGTCAAAATTTTATATCCCGGACCGAAGTTATGATATTTGGGTTTGAATTGATTGAATCCAGAAACAAAATTTACTTTGCCTGCAAAATACTCTTAAAAACTATAAGATTGTCATAAAACCGACTATAAAAAATTTTAGAATATATAGTCCATTAATTACCCATTGAAAATTTACTATGAAACTTCAAATAACCATCACAGCTGGCACTATCACCATGACAGTTAATTAGATAGATGCATAACAGGAAACCATTAAAAAACCTTCCCATTTATTGTATGTTAACAAATTATTAAAAAATGCATTTGTTTTCAACTAAATATATGATCTGCAATGCATTTTTTTGAACTAAATATACATTCTGCAGACCAAAATGTGATTGTCTCATCGATAAAACAAAAATGTTCCTTATTTCAGTGCTTGTACATCATCATAACAAAACAAAGATAATTTTTTTTCAGTAGAAAAGCTACTGTACATACTATAGGTGGGGTGCAGGAAGCATTGTACTAATTAATTATTATTTCGATTTATATTTTGCTAATGCTTTTATTGAGCTATGTATTAAAAAAAAAATGTTAAGTACTTTTAATAATGTCCATTAACGGAGACATTAATAAAATGTCTTTTAATAATGTACTTTTAATAACGGAGAGACGTTTACAAGAAATTGATAGTTAGAAATAGTTTTTTTTTTTTTTTTTTTTTTTTTTTTTTTTTGAGTTTAACGTCCGACTATTGTGCACACTTGGGCTAATGCAGACGGTGGGGATGATTTATAGCGTATGAAAATGCCAAGCCCTCGCCGGGAATCGAACCCGGGTCCTCGGGGTGAAAGTCTAGTACGCTATCCACCAGACCACGAGGCGGCTAGCTCTATATATATATATATATATATGTCTAAACAGCCGCCTCAGTGGCTTAGTGGATAGCGTACTAGGCTTTCACCCCGAGGACCCGGGTTCGATTCCTGGCAAGGGCTTGGCATTTTCATATGCTATAAATCATCCCATTGTCTGCATTAGCCCAGGTGTGCACAATAGTCAGACGTTAAACACCAAAAAAAAAGAAATATATGTCTAACCTATTATAAAAAACCAGTTTGGGAGTTAACACTAATAAATTAGAAAATCGGTTTTATTTCTAAAAAAATTGTATGTAAGATTTTTGTAACTCAAGTTTATATATCATACAAGGGCTGTCCAGAAAGTAACGGACGTTTTGGCTTATTGTGGTAATGGATGGAGCTAGAGCTGTCATCTTGGTGTCACAACATTCCTACACTCAGTACGCATCCAACTGTGGTAGCCTGAGGTCTGTATTACTTTTACTTTGCTCTCTGTGACGTGATAGACTTTGCGCTGCAAAAGAAAATCCTGCCACTTTAGGTGTGTTCTTAATCGGGCTTTATTGCCAAAAATTAAACACAAACCTATTAAAACTTGTCGCCAACTTTTTGATGTATATGAACAAGGATTAATGAGTGAAAGCTCAGTGAGGCAATGGAGCAGTAATTTTAAAAATGGCCATACCAATGTTCACGATGACCGCTGTGGTAGGCCTACCATTGTGACTGATGAACTGGGGATGAAAATCAACGTGAAAATCGCATTTTCACGGTTAGGAAACTGTGGCCTTTTCCCTCAAATTTCACTGGGTTTGCTGCATGGAATATGGGGAAACATCAGGACGGTAGGGTGGATGGGGAATCTACCGTGATTCTGAAAGGCAAAACATTCCTAACAACTTGCGATGTGTATTATAGACAAGTTGTCGTGGTGGAGAACTCAGCTCTTGTTCTTCCACTGTTCTGAACATTGTACCTTATGCTCTCTTGAAGTCATTTCAAAACTTCACAATAAAACTTTCCATTGACAATTTGACCAGGGGATACAAATCCTTCTGGATAATACCTTTGATGTTAAAAAAAAATAATCAACATAGATGTTTCCTTGCTGCAAACTTGACATACCTTTTTTGACCGCAGTGATGATGGCTAATTCTATTCCAATGACTGCTGGTTAGTTTCAGGATCATAACCATAAATCAATGTCTAATCACCAATTACGGCACTGGAGATAAAGTTGAGATCATCTCTTCCTGCAATTTTCAATTCAGATAGCAGATAGCTACATGGTCATCTTTTTGGTCACTGTTCAGCAGACTTGGTGCAAATTTTTCAGCAGTGTGTCTCATGCCTAAACTAGATGCATTGCACAGATTCTAATGACATTTCTATAATTGCGCAAACATCACAATAGCCTCTCACACTTTCACAGTGTTGTCTGTTGTTGTGCTTGTGGGTAGTCATCCTGAATGGACATCATAGTGGACAGATGTCTGTCCATCCTTGAAGCATTTATACTACAAAAAATATTTACTTTAATGTATAGCATTGTCACCAAATGCTTCCACAAGCATTTGATGGTTTTTTTGCAGTAGTTTTCTTTTAAGCTTGAAGCAAAACTTAATGCGTGTTCTTTGCTCTTTAAAATTTGCCATTTAATCAAGTTTAAAAAATTGCCGTAACACAAACACAATATTACACAAACACGAAATTCAAGAATGCAGCCTCTCACTGTCACAGCTGTTGGCATATTAATTCACAGAGTACTGTTTGCCCACTGTAACAGTAGCAGATCATACCACAAATGATTCAAATTCTGAATTCAAATTCTCCAAACTTTTTGTTTAACACCTTGTATTAGACAAGCATATAACAACCAAGTTGTTATTTATTAACAATTTAAATTACTATATCAGGTGGTCCATATACTCATCATCATATTATTACTTATTTAGGTTATGTATTATTGACTTAAATTGGTTAGTGACAAGTATATTGCTTTTCAAGCAATACTGACAAGTATACTATGTTTTTCTTGCCCACAGGACAATTGTGATAAGGTAGTGGTTTTATATTTTTGAGTATTAAATATTATAAATGATAAATATAAAAGTAAGACATTTTTTTCAGAGTTCTTTCCCATTGGTGGACAAATTGTTAGACTGCTTAGATCTAGGTGATAGAACGGCAGCTCATGTACAACTGCTACCATTGGTCGAAGTAATTTTATGTGAAGAAAACCTCACACTTCAGGTCAGTTCAGTATGAAAACATGGTATGATCAATTTTTGTTCAAACTAAGACTATGAGATTACACAAGGATTCTTAAAGAGATTGTAAAAGTTGTAGTTTGTAAAATTTTCTGTTCTGATAGTTTGGCTATTTTGCGTTAATTAATTTATATTCCTATCTGTGTTTCACTTCTTATTTTAGTTAGCTAAAATTCTTTATTCAGTTAAATTTTTTTATAACATCATGTTTTTTGTAAACTGTATATTATATTTATGATATCAATGATTTTGTATTTAACTCTTTGCAATCAGATAACCACTCTTAGTCAGATAGGAATATTTAGTGTTGATAGTCCTTAGTGGCCAGTCTGAATAGCCACTCACATTTCTCTATCAGCTTGGGTGCTGTAGCGATCATGCTGCACCAACAGTTCGAAATTGTATTTCACTATATGAAATGTTGCACAGGGTATTTAATGTAAAAAAAAACAAAATTAAGAGTTTTTAGGAAACATTTATTTTATTTATATAAAAAAGCCAGAGAATATATATTTTTGTATAGAAATGTTTTAGTTTAACTGTAAAAATATTGTTATTATTACAACGATTTAACAGCAAACTAAACTTCATAATTTGTTTAACTAAAAAAAATTGTGTTATTTTTTCAATAGAAAAATAAAGTTTATTAAGCACTTTTTTGCTTTTATGTATATTATGTATTTTTTATCAGTATATTTATTACTGAATACTGTTTTGTTTGTAATATTGAATAGTCTACGTAGAAAACACTATACGTGGCTAGATTGACAGTATAAAGTTGAATGCAGCCAACACAGTAGTTGAACTTGCCTTGTTCTGGCAATACACAGAATGGTAATAAGGTGTGAATCACTTTTAAGAGTTCTGTGATAGGTTACAGTATATTCCAAACAAAATCAAACAACTTAATATAAAAGCATAGTATTTTTTGGCCAATCCTGCTGGCCATCCATACGTTCGAGGGTTTTGGACCAGTACCGCTGAACATCTGATCTGAGAGAAAGATAACTCACAAAAATTCTGACCTATCAAGGAAATGGCTGCAAGTAATATAATCCCTACAGGGATTAATTACATATAATCTCTACAGGGAGTGCAGGCTAGCTCTACCTATTGAGAGGGTCTGTGTGTAAACCAGTATGTTAGTAAATGAAACTAAAATATTTTTTCAGATATTGAAAGAAACTTTATAATGTTTATATAATATTATATATTAAATAAGTATTTCAAAAAATAACTTCTGTACTAAGTAATAAAATATACATTTTTCTGTACATTTGTTACAGACCTGTCTTGATAGTTTCACCGAAAGTTTAGACTCTCTGTTTGCATGTATTGTATTGGAAGATTGTGTTGCCGTGGCAACCCCAGGATGGTGGGAGTTGACTGCGGAAGAACGCAAGTTGTTAGCAATGGTTATTTCTGTTACTATCAATACCTCAGCTACGGATATACCTGTATTTCTTCCTTGTAAAAGTCCATCTGTAAGTAACTATAGAATTGTTGAAATTGTTTATAAGTAGAAGCTAGGGCATCAACTCTGATCCATTTGCTGCCAGAAGGAAGGCTTAAATAATTTGTTTACAGCATGCTTTTCAAATAAACAATAGTAACAAATTTAACATTTTTTTGCCATCTTGTAACTTTAAATATATACAAATTAGTACCAGGTTAAAGTTGGAAGTGAAAGTAGTAATATAGGGTCTATACCAAAAGTAGTAGGACTGATTTTTTTAGAAAATTTTTATTGAAGATATGTTTACAATTCTTTAATATTCTTCGAAATAGCACCCTTAGAATAATGCTACACACTTAGAATAATGCTGCTGCTGTTCACCGTACGCCTTCTGGAAGTCAGCTTTGGGGGGATGCTATTGAGAGTCCTCGTTGATGCTGCTTGAATGTCCTGAATCAAGTCAAATAGATGTCCCTTCAGCTGTCTTTTCATCCATGGGAATAAAAAAATGTCAGGTGGAGCCAGATCAGGAGTTTAGGCGGGGTGCGGCAATGTGGCAACGCCGAATCGGACCAACACTTACATATATACTATATACATTGTCATGATGCATCGTCCAGTTGTCGGAGATGGCTGGTTGGACACGATTCACTCGGTCTCGCAGGTAAGTAAGCATTTGCTCCCAGCAGTTCTCTCACTTTGACCACATTGTCGTCGGTTGGTCCCGTCGACGGCCGTCCAGTGTGATCGTCATCTTCAATGAGCTCCCTACCTTCTATAAACACTTTGTACTATTCAAAAACACTGGAGCAGCTCATTGCAATATCCCCATAAGCTGACTTAACCATTTCTAGGGTCTCCGATTTCCCGAGTTTGACACAAAAATTTATCGAATATCGCTGCTCGAGATTTTGACTCATTTTGTGCTTTGACAACAACAAAAAACACGCTTCACTATAAACGATGTTTATACTCAACCAAAGCCCGTAGGTGACTCTGACTAGTGTTTCTCTGTTGCTAAGTGTCTCCTTCATCTCGCCCAGCCAGCCAAACCCCTCTCCACAGCTCAACCCGTACTACAGAAAATCAGTCGTACTACTTTTGGTATGTTGCCAGTTTTGCCTCAGTTCAAAATCCACCTCCCTCCAACCTAATCTGATTCCACTGAACCAGTTCTGATTCCATTGAGTTCTAAAAGTTAGTAATCGGTTTGATCAAAAGTAAAATATAATTAACTCTTTTGATATCATTAAAATTAAATCAAGGACGATATAGCATTTTAAATATTTATTCTCTTTTATTATGTACACTAAAGTCTTGATAATTCAAACCCAGTATAAGCCAAAATAATTATTACTACAGTAGCACAAAATTTTGTACTAAACTTCTTTGTTGCATTGGGAGTGTAGCCATTTTGAAACATTTGCTGTGTTAAAGTATTATATGACTGTAAGTAGTAAAAATAATTTATGATATCCTGAAATTAATAATTTATGTTTATTATTCATAAATATTACATTAGGCAAAAAAAAAGACTTATAAATAATATTTACTAAAACAAATTAAAAAAACGTTTTTTGAATGATACTCTTAAATTAAGGTTGTATTCCGTCTTACATTCACAGTACTCAAATGTAATATCTTTTCTCCCTTTTTTTTGTTTGTGTGCATTAAATACAATTTTTTTGTTGAATGATGCTCTTAAATCAAGGTAATATTCCTCCTTACATTCGCAATACTTGCATGTAATTTTTTTGTTTTTTTTTCCACTTGGCTACATGGGTTGGTCGCTTGTGACGTACGAAGTGCCACAATGTTACACAAAATGGGTTTTGCTTGGCTCTGCTTTGTACTGATAAGGACAGTTGCATAGTTAAATTAATTTCTTTCAGTGATATATAATGAGAAAAAGTTAGCCTAATCAGCTGTAACCTGAAATCTAAGCAGCGTTGTCATGCAAATATTGAAGTCATTCTGTTAATACCACCGTTTGGATTTATGTTGTTAAATCATCATACCATGTCCACTTCAGACATACCATGCTCAGAATTGAACACTTTGCTAATCAAATAACAACATTTCCACCTCAACAACATTTTTAAGAACAATATTAAAATTTGTATTGTATTAAAGTACTTTATGTCATTTTGTGACACTTTATTTTTTTGGCACTCCTTTTAAGCACAGTATTATGCAATTAACCTGTTATTAGCTACATGCATGTCTACATTTGATAATCTGAACCACCATTGGTCCAAATTAGTTTGGGTTATCGAGGTTTCACTGTAACATGGGGACACTCATTCTCTTGAAACCTCATTATCAGGGACTATGTAATATGTAGTAACAATTGAAACCAGTATATTTTGATAAAATATTCCATGTCACTTGCGTATTTCATAATTGCCATGTGCATTGACATAATGTAAAAAATCTCAACTCTGGTTTGAAATCAGTGTTTGTTTAATTCAGTGAAGAATGTTGATATTCATGCTATTAAGTAAGCAGTTTTAGTTAAACAACAGATTCAGGGAGTATTTTATCAACAGAACCATGATAGCTAGATGTTATAGAGGAAGAACTGACTGTCAAGATGATGACTTACCAAGTAATTTTACCGATAGGCTGTAATGTTTAATCTATTCTGTAATAACTTTTTTATAGTAAATATTTTTTTTGAGCTGTAATAATGTTTATTGGTTTGAGTATCGTTCTTATTGCACTTTTTTGTAATAAAGATGTACTAACACTGTTATTCAATACATTAAGTAACTGCAAATGAATAAAAGCAATGACATAGTAGGCCATATTCTAAGACTTATCCGCCGTAGGGGGGGTGCAGACTAGCTGCACCTATTGAGAGGGTTTAGACATCCCTCGCGATACCCAAGTCTAACACACACTTACACTTACAATACTACACTTACGACTAACACTTTACACTCACGCTTACATTTAGGGGAGGCGATAATAGCCTCAATGTGCTCTTTCATTTTCAGAGAACCAGTGGTATTTGATTTTTAACACAGTACAAATTACAGCAAATAAATACAAACAATTATCCAAAATATCCTATCATTTTCAATGGAATACAGAATTCACAGTAATATTGTAATTAGAACTAGTTGACAAAAATTAATTATTCTTATTTGGAAATGTTTTAGGTTCCATTCCGTCTTGTCTCTGTTTGTTTGATTAGTGGTGTGTGGGTGTCAGCACTGTGTGGACCTACTCCAGACCTATCCACTATAGAACAATTGGCTGGTAAGCTTTGGCGGCCTTCTATTGAAACTCTAAGGAACGCACTGCAAACATCTCCTCGCAATATCCCACATTCACTACAAATACATCAAGGAGTTTTAGGGTATGTTATATTTGTTTAATGAAAATTATAATTACGTAGAAACTTAAGTTGATCAGTAAAGTTTATCACAATCCTAATATAAGATCTTGTGTATTTATCAGGTCCTGGATTTTCATAATATATCCATTTGTAGGTTAGGTTTCCTGCTTCAAACTATGTAACTGTCTTGGTGCTTTTTTCAAGAACATTATGCAGCAGAGTTATAAATACATTCCAATGATGGATTTAGCAGGATGCTGCTTTAACGAAAAGAAATAAAAAAAAAAGGCATCAAATGTTGTTTTTTTTATATAAAGTTTTTTTAGTTCTAAAACATTTTGTTATTACAGTTTTGTTTTATTATTTCCAAATTGTTTAAATAAAAACACGAACCAAAAATGTTAGAATGTAAACACTTGCATATAAAATGTTAATGAGTTAATTATACTGAAAATGTTCTAATTATTATTATTTATTAACTTAAAATTGATACAAATTACTTCATGGACAATTTCCATCCATATATTTTTGTCATTGCAGATTTAAAACACAGTTGCTTGATTTAAGTACAGGTGTTCAGAATAGTTGTTCAAAACATTAGGAGCAAGTAGCACACAAAAAAGATATTTGAAAATAGAAAAGAAATATTTTATTTTTTTCATAATTGGTATTGTTCAAGGTAACTTGTGTACAACACAAGAAGTGAGTGGCCAAGATTGTGTGACAGAAATTGTTGTAGTCTGCGGGAGAAATAGAACAAGTCCGGACGTTTACCAGGTTGGCCGCAGGCTGGTGAGAAATGGTGAAAGAAATTCAATTCTGGTTGAGTGTTGACTGGATCCCTCCTATTTCATCCCAAGCAAATTCTGATGTCTTGTATAGTTGGTCTGGGTATTGGTAGGCTATGTGTAGTTATTCTATAATGGGTGGACCTCCTCGATGTTCTGCCAAACAACAATTTTTGACCTGTATTTGTACTCGAAATTATGGCAGCAACCATAATTTTTCAGAATTCCATTGTTAGAATTAGAGAGAGAACACACTAATCAGAATGAAGTTACTGTATTTGGGAGATGCGAGGTGATCCGCTGGCAGTAATGCCTGGGCAGATATGTACTAATCTAGCGTAGATACATGTGCCCGAGATACATGTGCATTGCAAACCAATTGAAAGTGGGTATTGGTTGACAGGAATTAAATTGGTTTCGCAGGCTTTGGCTATTTTAAAGCTAGAATTATGGGGATTTTTAGCATGGTTGTTTAGGTGTTAGTAAGCAAAACTAGGTAGTGTAACTCAGTTCGTATGGTTGTTTAGGCAATGACAAAATGGTCAAGGACAACAATATTAGCTACTGCCTGCATTACACCATCCGTATATAAGGCTAAACGCATTAATTAGACATAATAAACTTTGCGGGAAAATATCGGCTGATAAACAAAATTTTCCAAGTATGTCAACTTACTGTAGGCCCAGTGGCGCACGCAGCATGGGTGCCGTGGTGCTCCCAACTGCCATAAAAGGGTCGAGGAAATGACAGAAAAAAAGGACGAAAAAGAGAAAAGAAAAAAGAAAAAACTAGCTCGCTGTGAGGAGAGAAAGAATAAATTAAAAAGAAACTTACTGATTTTGGGTGATAGAACTCAATTTTCAAAACAATTTTGTGGGGTTTATCTAGGGAAACAAAAAAGTGCCATTTTTGGTGTTGGCACCCAGAAATTCAAAATCCTGCACACGCCACTGTATAGGCCCACAATCAAAATCTCTTGACAGAGTTATTATGGACATACAAAGGGTAGGTCATGATGTTTCCTCCTAAAATATGGTAGGTTTAGCTATAAAATAAAGATATCTGTTGCAGAGGTATACCAAAATGCAGATTGATACTTCTTTTTTCCACAAATTTTCCTAGTCCTTCCTTAATATATTATTGATTTTTCTCCCTGCTTTCTTTCCCAAAAATCCGCCAGTGAGATTCACCAATACACATTGTACCCAGGATGATTTACACTCTGTTTAGTCAGTCTGCTTTCATTATCTTCCACTACTCAATGGGTTCAAAGTACATATAAAACTAATCTATTTTTAAAATGCGACATATTAATCATTGGCATCACTAAATTTAATTTTTGGTACTTATGTCAGTTTACATTATGTTTATTTATTTTTTTACAGACTGTTGCTGATCAACTGTGAAATGAAGAAGTTTGTACTTAGTTATAATGTCAGTGGCAATAAAAAAGAAAGTAGATCTCCAGCTGATGTGTTGAGAACGTTTTACTGTCAGACTGCAAAGCATCTTATGAACCAAGGTTGGTTTTTAGTTTTCAATTATAAGCTTTATTTTGTCTTACACTCAAGACAGTTGATATTTTAAAACTTTAAAAGTAACCAAACATGGCATTGTTTGGCTTTCCTGTGAACTTAATTCCACACATTCTTTTTTGATTTCTAATTTGTCTCAAAAAATGTCAGCGTTGGTAGGGTAACAAATTCTGGAAGTCATAAATAATTTTATATTAATTTAAATTTTAAAATAGTTTGTAGGCTTTATTTTTAAAAATGTATTCCACTTCTCTATAAACTAGAGAAGTCAAAATTCCTTAACCAGTTTATCAGAACTTTTTTTTTTTTTTTTTTTTTTTTTTTTTTTTTTTTTGACCATAGTGGGTAGTCTTTAAGCAACCTACATACACATAGCTTTTACAGTAAATGCTTTTGAATTACTTTAAACATTTAAGAATCTTTGGTGATATTTATTTCCTTACTTCAGACCTTGCTCACCGAGCAGTAGAATCATACTGGTGTTCGGAGTATCACAAATTGCATGCCTTCAGAAACGGTAACAATCTGCTCTGTGCTTTATACTCGGCTGCAGTTCCATCACATACGATGAGGTAAGCTTCCTAAATTGTTTTTTCTGATAGATTACATCTACCAATGATTTAAGTTCTGATTTTGTAATTTGTTATGATGAAAGTTGTTAATTTAACTTTTAAAAAAAATGTAATGTAACAAACCAAAAAATATACAGGTCCACATTCATTAAGTGTTTTTAAATTTTCAGAACAATAACACAGCATACTTTGCAAAGTTTAATTTCTGAAAAGCAGCTCTGCTGGTGATCCATGCATTCCAGCTGGAATGGTTGATCAGATCTTGGATTGTATTGCCATGAAGCAATACAACTTTGCAATTTGAACATCTCCTACGTCTTTGCCTGGATTGAATGGTGAAGTTTTCTGAGCATATCACAATATCTTTTCAGCATTGCTTCACGTCTTGATAAAAATTTATCAATAACATTCCTTGGATCTTTCACGTTATGTCCCCATATTTTGTAATTTTTTTTCCAAGGACTTATTTTTTTTTTTTTTTTTTTTAAATTTTTTTATTATTGTATTTGTTGTTACAAATAAAATTAACAAACAAAACAAATTAATCATCTTGACCAATCCCAATAAGATCGACTAAAGTACAAGTCTAATTTTTTGTATAATGATACAATGATAAGTTTCATTGTGCTGTGTGCGTATCATAGAATGTCCTTAAAATGACAATGAAAGATAAATGTTACCACTTTGGCTTTGTCTGTACAATCCTGATGTTTTGTGATTGTTCCTTTTCAGTTCTGTAAGTGTATTGACGAAATCATACCACTTTCTGATTTTTTTGTTTTATTGAATATACAAAAAAATGTGGTGGCAGTCAGGATTAATTTCCACAATTTTCATGTAATTTAAGAAAGTTAAAATTCTAATTTGTACATATTTTTAACATTTATTGTGATGGCGAAATCAAATTTTCAAAAACTGTAAGATAAAAAATTAGTGTGACATTTTTGGAAATTTTGCTTCATTCATGTCAGCGAGACTGCTGCATTCCATGTATATTTGTTATCTACCTGAACCAGTTATAAAAATGTGTGTCATATAAAGGATTTACTGTCATAACAAACACATAATGTACATGATAAAATAAAACAAATACAATTCACAAAATAACACATAAAAACATTTCATTGATAATAAAACTAACATTTTTCAAATATATTTTACTGATTATTCGAAGAGTAAAGTTCATAAGTTCAAAATACAGAGTTGGATACGATTTACCATTGACCAAATGATGTAGTTTACAGCTGTTAAAAAAAAGAAGATTTTGGGAATTTAAGAATAAAATGTTACACAATGTTTTATTATATACAAGATAAATATAACTATATTTATATATTATTTACATAGAAATATATATATAATATCTACATGAAAGTTAGTGTGTTATATTAAAAAATCCACTGCATGCACAGTGTTTAATGGTGATAAAAATAGCATTACATGCACATCTTGCATGATATATCAAAGGTTCGAAAAGTCTTTCATGATTATCATGACTAATCTTCATGAAGTTGTACTTGAATACTTAGTTGTCTTGTGCATGTAGGAGAATTCCCTTCAGCTCCAACAGTCCAGCGATATAGACATAATTGTTAACCAGTCTACTGCTTATTGTAGTCATGGGTTTGCTTAAATTAAAAGACTGAATAATGAGAAGTATTTAAATTTGTATATGGTATAGGGTATTTCTCAAAGTTCTTCCGCCACTCAGAGCTTATATTAACATAATTTTAATTTGTGAAAAGTTTGTATCCTAAACAAAAGTTTCCTAGGAATTTGTTTCATTTACTTTGACAAATTCAAAATTAGTAGAAATAAGTAGAAATCCAACCAGTAACAAAAACAAGTGGGCTGATGCTTGACATTTATATAGCTGGCAGCTGATACTCGCTGCTCAGCAGTAATGAAGGATAGAAGGAGGGAGTTGTGGTTGCAGGTGGAGACTCGACTTCTCACTCACACATTTTTCTCTTTATCCCATATTTTATTCTTAGATAGGCATATGTCCTATAATACAAAATATTTATTAATAACATTAAAAACAGACCATTTCTTATGTTAGTATTAATAAGATTGTCAATTAACTTCACAATCTCATTAATACTGGTATATGGCAGCATACTGTAATTGAAATAACATAGTAATAACAATCTGCAAGTGAAATGCAAGTTAGTTGGAGATTTTTCTTCAAAATTTCATGGGATTTTCTGAACTAACCCTGAATTTTGCCAGCTCTTAAATATTTCCAGGTTAAGAAACTGTGAATTTTGTTTAGAAATCTAACATGGCAGAAATCTGCTATTTTCAATAATGTCAAAATTTCTGCATCATAGGAATTTTGGCATTTGGGTGAATTCCCGTTTCAAGTATTATAGGCAACAACCTGCTTAGGCAACAACCTGCTAAGAACACCAGTGGAACAAAGAGAAAAAATGATAAGCGAGTGAGAGGTTGAGTCCCCACTCTCTCACCATAACTTCCTCCTTTTCCTTCATTATCACTGAGGGTAACAGGTAGACTCTCAGATTAGCAGACTGTGTCACTGGAATGTTGGAGGGAGCTGGAAGGAAATTCTCATACATGCACAAGAAATTGTTGCTCAGGCTGTTTACTAAGTGGCTGAACTATACACTGTATCACAGATTGTGTGAGGTTGTGTTTTTCTCGGGTATATGTACTGTAATGTCACAATCTCACAACACAACAGAATTATTAAATGTAGGTATTACAAACAGTGAATGTGTATACTAACTGTACAGTACATACACAATGTAGTTATATAGTGTTATTGGTGTAAAATAATAATATGATTGTACATTTATATTATTTTATATTTATCTTTATTATACAAAATATAATAAACTATACATTTTTTATATAATATTTTTTGTTTTAATTTTACCTTGTAAAATAATAATCCTATTACTTTCAGTGATAATTATAATTAATTGTTATACTAATTAATAAACACAACAATGTTAGTCTAAAAAAAAAAAACAAAAAAACTGTACATTGTATTCTATTGATTGGATTTCAAAACAGTTTTTGACACTATCATACTTCTGACATAACAATATATGAAACAGATACATTGTAATGAAACTGTATTATGACTGACGCTGTTAGAAAAGAACAACTTGCACATCTCTCATCAATGCCAGTTATATTACCTTCTATTATAGCCAATGCCTTAACAGAATTGCTATTGAGCAATGTGCTTGTACAAGGTAGATTGTACACCTACATTCTATTAGATTGTACCTATATTCTGTTGAAAAATTTTATAATTATATTTATAATAAAGCTAAAGAAAGAGATAAAACAACCCCAGGCACTGTGATCAATAGAGCTATTGTGCAGCTCTTTGGTTCTAGTTCGGTAGAATGGTGCCCTTATGGAGTTTGAGCAGTCTACTATCTCATTCTGCTGGAAGCCTTCAGGGGTTCTGGAAATCAAAAATACCCTCAGCCTCCTTCTGACATGAATCTCACGATTGTAAATTATGTGACCTGAAGCTTTCTTTTCTTTCATGCATGGCCTGCATACGGTTTCTCTATAGAATCATATGGTTTCATGTAGAACACATGGGTTGTTAATGAGCCCAATGGTTTTTCTAAGTTGTGATCTACCTAAAATATCTGCTGCCTCTGTAAGTCCTCCTTGAGGACCTTTTTTAAGAAACGTTTATATTGTGAGAATACCCAAAAAGATTGTCCCATCTTGCCTGGTGTTGTTTATTTAACCACCTTTTGATAGCAGACCCAGGCAGAGAGGAATCCATACTGCCGTATCATTCCAGTCCAGCCCATCTGTCTGCCTCCTCGTTACCCTTAACTCCCTTGTGTTTGGAAACCCAGTGAAAAGCAACTTAGTTTTCCAATTGCCCATGTTTGTTCTGAAGCCATCTGTATACCATACAAGATCTCTACACATGATCCTCCTTCTCAAATGTGACATTGACATTAAAGAGTCTAGAAACTATGTATCGTTTGACCGTTTTAGTTTCCAGCATTAAAATCAGGTCTGACATTTTCTGTGATACTCGCACACTCCAGAGTTGAGGTTAGCCAGACTACATTGTTTATATGCTGCTTTATCTGCCTCTCCCATGACATAAATCAATGAATGAAAGCCCAAGAACAGTCTCCATAACCACTGTTGGTGTCATGTTCATGGAATGAGTTATAAACAGGAAGGCTAGCCTCTGGATTTTAGAGCTTCCCTGGCCTCTTTGCTCAGCCTCAGTCCATTATACCACACCATGGGTCTTAAAATCCCAATACAGATGAACTTCATATGCCTGGTCTCATTCCCCACGACTTATCAACCATTCTCCTAACTGCCATCAGTAACTTGTTGGTTTTTCCCATGATGCACCCAAGATGTGCATTCCAGGTTAGTTTGATGTCCAGCACCAAACCTAAATATTCACTTTGTTTGTGACTGGAATCATCTGCTCAAAGAACTCGAGCTGTCTTAGATGGGTGAACCTTTTCCTAGTAAAGGGAACCATTGTAGTTTTCCTGGGATTAACCTCCAAGTTCTCCTGGTGACACCAGTTTTCTACTAGCAATGGGGCTTCCTTCATGATATTCATGACTGTGTTACCATGCCGCCCCCAAACCATTTGCATATTTTTGGGTATATTATCCCTCCAAAAAGAAAAGATCCAGGAGTGAGTCTGTGACCAGGTTCCACAGTAAGTGGGATAAAACCCCTTTTAGACAGCCCCTGACATAAACTGTACATCTGTCTCTTTTATTAGGGCTTTAGCTACCACTATCCTCTACTTCAGCATATCTTCCACTCTGTCACAGAAAGTTTTAGTTACCCAACAAAATAACAGGATATGAAGAATTTAATCATGAGAGGCATTATATAAAGTACCCTTATTGTCTAAAAAGACCCCAAAGGAATATTCTTTGGTCTCTAAAAGTCGCTTCCAATCTGTAAATCAAATTATGAAGTGCAATCTCACAGCCTTTTCAGGGAACATGCAGAAGAATCACAATCCGTCTAAAATTTCTCTATCAGTTTTTCTATAACCTGCAGTAAGAATGAAGTCAGACTGATAGGTCTGTAGGCCTTGGGTTCAGCATATGACACTTGCCCTTGCTTTGGAATAAATACTACATGGGCCACTTTCCACCTCAGGAACATATCTGGTGGCTGTGTTGGCCCAGTTCAATCTACACTGGATAAGAACAACAACTCTACTCCATGTTGCTAAAGAGCCAGAAAGATTCCATCTGGACCTGGCATTTAAATTGGTTAAAGTTGCTGATAGCCCATCTCACCTTACTTATATCCACAATCTAGTTTGTGATAATCCTCCTATTAGATTTTCTATAGAGGATATCTGACCCTTAATCCCTTCCTGCATTTTTGACCTCTGAATCAGGAAAGAGTCACCTGAGTAAGATTTTTAAAATGTCCTCCCCAATTGTTGTATACTCCACATTCGACCCTATAAGGGTTTCCATGGGATTCAAAGGAACTGTGTTATGAAGTCTTGCTACCTGAGAAGTACGGTCAACCTTCTTGCAGAACTTCCTCCACAAATCCCATCTTGCCCTTTTTAATGCTTTGTTATACTCAGGGCCTTAGTATAGGCCTTCCACTCTCCCCAAGTCAAGTATCACTTGGCCACATTAAACACTCTTAACCTGTCCACTTTGCTCAGAAATTTGACTCGGTCCACCATTTCACATTAACACCATTCACCTTTAGAAGAGGGCAAATCTCATAAAAAGAATCCACTATGCTGTCCAATCTACCAGCTGCATACTCTAATTTATTTCAAGACCCCAGAGGTCAGTTTTGAGGTTTTCTTCATAGGCCTTTTTTTCAGGTATTCCTGGGATTCTGATATTTATTTATTTGTTCTATATATTACTCCAAGAGCCATGACTATGTGTGTTACAATTCAACATAGAGGCCTTTTTAGACACATGTCAACTTTCCAATATAATGCAGACATCACTGGTCTTCAGAATAAGGACTAAAACCTCATTTTCTTACAAAATTTGATATATTATCTTTGTTAAAATGTAAAGTTTAGATGCTACGATATAATAAATGAGCATCACATTTGTATCTCTGCTTCTCCACACTATGTGATATGTATTGACTTTCATTCCAGTGTGTAGCTCAACACCTTCATCACTTCAGTGCTCCACCACCATCTAAAAGCTGATGTGCAGGAAGCTGTCCATGTTCTCATTTGGAAAGTATGCATAGTTTTGTACTACTATTCTGCTCTTTTATCCCACACATTGTTCAATACTTATTACTGGAAAATAAATAAGATGTAATTATCTCAGTAATGTTCTTAATGACTATGCTAATCATAGGCCTAGTAACTGATTTGTCATAAAACATCTTAGCCCCGCCTATAGTCAGTCCTGCTATTCTGCCTTCTATCACTCAAGGTGTACTTGATACTACAGCAACGCCAGCTTTTTTCTCCACAAGCAGCTTCCATAAGACAAAACAGCAGTTGCCACCTTATTGTATGGAATTTGAATGGAGCTACTTTCATCCTACTGTAGAGTAGAAACCAAACGCATAGTATACTCAGCAACCCCATAGTCTGCTGCAATCCACAAATTGTGGATTTCATGAGATTAAATACAACCCCAGTTTCCTCTTTCATGTGTTTCAATTCGTTTAATTTTCATGTAAAGCCCCACCAGTAGTTAAGGAAAAAGTGTCCACTCATACAGAGCCCTGCATTTAAGGCTACATTGAAACTGGAGTTCACCTGGTAACCATGGTTTGCATACTGGAAGTTAAACTCCCCCCTTAGTCACACAGCCCTCAGCGTATGCTGTTCCACATTGGCTTGGAATGTGTGTTTGTCTTACACTTCAGTCGTATTGACGATACAAATCTCTTTACAGGCTAGCATTAATCTATTTTCACCCTGCACCGCAAGGAGGTTCCTAAGCCTGCACACATTTCCCATTCCGTGCATCCTCTGAAGGAGTATGTGGTATAAGTTTGAGGGGCCAAAGTCCACTAACGGCTATGGCACATGACCCTTCAAAAAATCAGTTCACTCTTTCAAAATTTGATAACTTCTATACTAGAAGTTATACTATCGGCAAAAATATCTTTTATCCATTTTTTCCTTGCTTTGGCACCTCTGGTTATGACAGCCTGTTCAACTGTATGACAGGCTGGTACAAACTTTTCACAAAGCAAAATTTAATAATACTGTAGGGTAGTATTAAAGCAACTTTATTTGAATATAAAAAAAGTCTTAACACCGGCAATAAAAAAAATAGATGTCTTGAAATATGAGCTAAAAACTTCTAAGTGTAAATCTTCATTGGAACCAGACAGTTAGTTTAGTTTCCTGCAATATACGACGATAAATATAAATATCTATTTAAAAATCATTATTATTATTTTTGACTTAAAAATAAATTTATTTATTAAAATCTTTATATCCATTTTCTTCTTAATATCGCCATATTTTAATTTTATATACATATACTAATGTATAAGTATACGATATATGTATATGTATATGATTATATATATAATCATACATATAATAATGTATGATATATAGCATACAATACAACAAAGCAGTCGTTTACCTATGAATCAAACCATAAAGGAAACTAGTTATGTTTGTAGGTGTTGTTTAAATATAAAACATATTGCATACTAAAGTAATGTTTACATTTTATTTTAAATATTGGTTATATTTATTATTTTTTAAATTAATATTTAATCTATTATTATTTCTTTAAATCATATAATTTAAGGATGTCAAGGAAGCAAATTATTGTAGAATATACAGTTGTGTATAATTCACCAAGTTAAATTGTTGAAATAAATTGGTTCGTCTGTGGTTGTAAAAAAGGCGTTGAGGAAATCATTATGCTCTTCGTGACAGCTATTTGATTTGTTAAATTTTTGTTTTCAGTTTGTTTAAGCTCTGGAGTAACGGTTTAATAGTTTTAATTATTACGTTTTTTTAAATTATAGATTTGAATCCCTGAGTGTTGTTCAAAAAGTCATAACAAAATAAAGTATCGTATTTATGGTAGGTATTGTTTTTTCTCTCAACTGTTGATGCATATTTTAAAGAAAAATAATTAATAAAGCTAACCTTTCATCATAGTTATACAAAACAAAACATTATTTTTCATTTTAAATGGAACTAACTTGTGTAGTTTATTCCGCTAAAGGAAAACGTTTAGAGCTAATTTTTCAGAAGTGTTTATTTAATCAATGTACCTGATTATTGTTAGACTGATTTTTAGTAACTTACAGTATAATGGACTTCTTACCAGGACATAAATGTAATATTTTGGTAAATATTCAGTCTAGTTTGTTTTCGATTTTTGTGGTAACTTTTTTGCTAAACCGCTTTATTACTTGCCCAAAGCAATAATGCAAAATATAAATGTACAGGAAGTCAGACAAAATTCGAAAATAAAAGTGACCTACATAACCTCAAAATTGCTGTCATATGAAAGTAGGTAACGTGTTTGTGATCCTTAAATAGTAAAAAAACCTTTTTTTTAAATACTCAAGAACCTAACTGACAGTTACTGGATGAAAAACCTATTTAATTAAACTGATGCCATTTTAACAACATTTTCACAACAAGGAGTAAATAATACATCTAAGTAACAACTATTAGATTTTTTTTTTTTTTTTTTTTTTGGTGTTTAACGTCCGACTATTGTGCACACTTGGGCTAATGCAGACGGTGGGATGATTAATAGCGTATGAAAAATGCCCGCGCCGGGAATCGAACCCGGATCCTCGGGATGAAAGCCTAGTACGCTATCCACTAGACCACCGATTAGAATATGATAACACTAATGAGCACTAAGTCGGTATTGTAAATGATAACGCACATTAGTATTAAGTTGGTGCAATGATATCACAGTATAGTTCCATAAAAACAGCTTACATTTTTTGTGTGTGTTTAATGTCCGACTATTGTGCACACTTGGGCTAATGCAGATGATGGGATGATTTATAGCGTATGAAAATGCCAAGCTCCAGGTGCTTTAAAAACAGCTTAAAATCATACATACTTGGTGTAAATGTATTTCAAGCACATACAATAAAACAGAACATCAGGGAAGAAAACTACTCATTTTCTGCAAAAAAAAAGAAAGAAAACTAAGAATGACAAAGTATTTTTGCCTCCATTGTTCCAAGGCTATGTGTAAACATCAAGTATTTCCATTTTTTTTTTTTTTTTGGAAGGTTAGTTTTCTAGGATTAAAAAAATAAACTAGTTAATTTTAAAAAAACGATTTAAAATTCCAATCTGTTTCAGAAACTAGTTCTTGTGATATGGATGTAGAGCTGGATCCAAATGAAGTATTAGCTCATCTAACTCAAATGGGATATCGCAACATTACAGAATTACAACTAAAGGAATTTGTTAAAGGTGATTTGAGAATGTTTTAGTTTGATAGTTTTATCTTAACAACCTATAATTTGCATTAATAGAACAATAAAGGAACCCTAATAATATGAAGTAGACTTAGGAAATTAGGAATTAGGTTATTTCAAAAAATAACCTATTAAAATTGAAAGTAACAGGTGCCAATTATTAGCCTATATATTTCAGTTATATAAAAACTGATTATAATTTTCTGTGCCTTTTTATCACAAATATCAAAAGTTGATGAATAAAAGTTAGTTGTAATGACAAATAAAAATATGTTTAAATACTGTAACAGTTTTTTTAAGCAAAATTTTATATCACATTTTTAATTGTTTTAATATCCTTAAATATTTTTGTCATTAACTCCTGTATTTTTGGGGTCGTATTTAATGGGTTTGGGCCATTATAAAGACCCTTTTTATCAAATTTTGTAGTGATTGGTCATTATTTTTGAGTCAGATCGAATGATATGACAAATGGACACATATCCAAATTTATGAGGGCCTAAAAATTAAACATCCTAAAACTATTTAAGGTCTTTTAAAATTATAAAGTCTGCTCAGAACTCACTCTTTTTCTGGTGTCTTTAGGTTATATATGAAGGTGATGTAGAAATTAACTTATATTTTGAAATAAAAATAAATTAACATGACAGAAAACAGTTTTAATAATATAGATTTGATAGCATAACTCTTAAGGTACTTTTCAATGTAATCAATTTCCCATTCAAATTGAGGCATTTTCTGTAGCAGTGAACCAGTTTGTTGATACCATTGTTAAAGAATTCTGCCGCCTGAGATTTCAACCACTCATTCACGCCTTCCTGCAGTTCAATAACGTTGTTAAAGTACCAGGTATTCACATGCGGAAACAAGTGTTAGTCATATTGTGCCAGATCTAGACTATATGGAGAATGTTGGAACACTTGTCCAAACAAAACCATCCAATAGCTTCCCAGTGTTGGTACGCATAAAAAAAAAAAAAAAAAATTGAACTCAGGTTTCTCTTATGCTTGTTTTGGATTGTTCTTCTCATTTTTTTAATATTACACAGTACCTTTCAGAGGTGTTCCTTGAACCTTGTTCAATGAAATCGACAAGCAGCACTCCTTTTTTGTCGCCATGATTTTTCTTGCTGATGATGTCTTGCAAACATTTCCTTGGTTTTCTGGAGAAACTTGTGTCCTCCGACTTCATAGACTCTTTTTTTCTTTATCTCATAATTGACATGCTTTACCAAAGGCTCATCTTCAGTTACGATACAACCAAGAAGTGAGTCACCGTCTTTGTCATGGGCCTCTAGGAATGTCAATGATACCACCAAGCACCATTTCTTGTAGTCTTCCAGAAGAATTTCAGTGCCCATCTGGCACAAAATTTGCGGTAGCCTAACTTATCCTGTACAGTTTTATGCAATAGACTTCTTGAAATTTGAGGAAACTCAAACAAGAGCTCTAAAATTGTAAAGCAGAGATTTTCATTAATTTTTACATTCACTTTTAACACTCATGTCACAATGATTTTTGTGTATAATAATATTGATGAAAAAATTTGTGCGGTTAAATAAAAAATATATAAAGAAAATTACGGAATGCATATTTACAAGAAATACTCAGTATTATTTCAACTTTTGAACTCATTTTTATTTCCAATTTTAGATTTGAAAAACTTAATTTTATACGACCAAAGAAAACAGAATGCAAGCATTGGGAGTTCCTTGTCTAGTTCTCTGACATCTCCAGAAGCAGTGAACACTGGTCAGAAGAGACCTGCACGGAAAATCCATAAGCCAACATGTCCCAGACAGAGGCATGACTCAAGTATGTTTTTAAAGCAAGTAGTCTATAAAAGTTTAATGGGGATTATACATAAATAGAGTGAATATAAGAAGCTATTGTTGTGATAATCTGAATCAGATTGCTTATTCAAATTTTTTCTCTATTATCAAATCATTACAGTTTGTAGAGGTTTCCTCTATATACTAAAATTTATGCAAGTGTGTATTAGTAAATAGTTGAATTTTTGCATTAGAAATTTAGTAATCATACAATACTAAAACTAATTCATAAACCAAGTGGTTGGTGGAAAAACTTATTGCTTTAAAGTTTTATCAAAATCTGCTCTATATGAAACAAAGAAATCAAAATGTAATGTTTTGCTTAGGATATATTGGGAATCTGTGCGGGAGGAAGATAAAATGAGAAGAATTTATGGGGTTAGTTAAGGCCTACATTAATACTGCTATATTTGTGAACAGGCCATACTTTATATATTACATGTATACTACATTTTTACAAAATGGAAGTATTGTATGCAATTTCAATGTAAATTTCAGAGCCAAGGAACAAGTTTAAAGTATTTTAAATTTCATAATTTGGAGTAAGTTTATTTAGTACAAAATGTTCTTTACTTACAAAAATAATTATACATAATTGGAGGTATAAATGGATAGAGTATATAAATGCCTGTATATAGGTTGGTCCTCAGATTGATATTAAATATAAATAATACTTAATACAAATACAAATACAAATACAAATGGATACGTAATATAAAAACATAGATGATTTTTCATTTTAATTCAACAGTTTTAAATTACATAAAACAAACAACAAATAATAAACAGTGAAAGACAAGAAAAAAATCCACCCCCGTGATGGACTAATATTGTCTCTGATTTTCTGTAACTTTTTAAACACTTTTATTTACACTTAGATTTTTCAACTCATTAAGAAATTCATGGAAATACTTTTTGGCATAAGCTTCTCTGCCTAATAGTTAATAAGTGTCTAGGCAGTGCAATACTTTTAAAGCGAGTATTAATTGAAATGTGTAAAAATTCACTTTTTAGTTCATTATATTGATAAACAAAAGAATTCACCACAAACATTTGTATAATATCTAATGGTTTATCTGGATCTTGTTCATTTAGTCGTATAGTTTTAAGAATATGTTACTGTAGCCAATCCAAAGGGTCAATCAATGCATTGTAAAGGCCACAACAGCATACACAGCAACACTATGGAAAGTATATTTGCAATAACTGCTTTCTTGGTAGAATCTGTTTCAGTCTGTAGAAAATACAAACTAAGTATTTTGTTATTTTTTTACAATGTCAGCTACATGCATATACCATTTTATGTTAGAGTTTTATGTTATCCCAAGTTATTTATTTGTTGGTTGTAACTTTTTTTTAAAAATTACCATTTATATTGATTTTTACATAATGTGGAACAGAGTCTGTATAATTTCCAAAAGTAATAAAGACTGACTTGTTTATGTTTGTAGAAACTGGTTATTTTGAAACAACCAGGAATAAATAATATCTAATATAGTGGATATTGCCCTTCCAAGTTCAGACCATGTTTTTGCTTTCATAGGTACAGCTGTGTCATCAACATATGCTAATAATAATCAGTTTAATATTAGAATATATACAGAGGAATATAATAACTTGAATACCTATCTACTGTATAAATATAAAAACAAGGTCTTATTATGCAGAGAAGAAATTTTTAAATGCTATGGTTATGCGGGGATAGATGTAATGTTCACAAGCAGATGATTTTGCAACACAGCTGTAATAATGTAATAATAATATAATATTACTTTTTGTTTAGTATATTTTAATTATACTATATTATTTCTCTTACTTGAAATGAATATTTTTTCCTTTAAATAAATAAATAAATAAATAAATAAATATATATATATATATATATATATATATATATATATATATATATATATATGTAAACACTGATATCTTTATGAAAAGCAAACGTATAATAATTTTGGATCTCAAAGATTGATTGAGATTTGATTTTGATCAAAATAAAAAAATTTTGGATTTTCAAAATTTGATTTTGGATCAAAAAAGAAACCATTTTTTGCAAGTCACAATTGCTCTTGAACAATTTTTTTTTTTTTATTTGATAAATTGTTTTTGTGTTTCATATAAAACTTTTGTCAATCACGTTATGCTTATAAGTGTTTTGATAATATTTTAGATGGAAACGCAGACATTTCTTCTAGCTCTTCCGATTCCAATGTTCAAATTCCACGAATACCCGAACCGCTAACCGTAGATGACAGGAGTAAACCATCAACTGCCAAAGACCAACGCTCTGTTTTAAAATCTAGAGAAAATTTAGTCTCTCAACGTTCAAAGTCATCTTGTAAGTATTTTAAGGTAATATTTATATTAGTTTTCTTGTACATGTTAACACCATTAGTTTTGGAATTGTGTGTATTATAATACAGTGAAAGCTGTGGTGCAACAAGTGGTTTCTAGTTCTACTCTACATAAAGAGTGGAAACATATACTTTATTTTTGTTTTTGTTTATCAAATCATTAAATAATAAGTAAATAATGCAATATAACATAGTTCTACATGTTGTACTTAAATCTCAATTATCCATCACCTGTGAGTGTTGGGAGGTATGTCTGAGTACATGAAAAGTCAGTTAAATCAAAATGGCAAAAATTCATGTAATATAAATTTAAATTAGTGCAGTGAATTGTCAAAAAAGTGGACTTTAAAAGTTGTGATTCAGTATTGGAAAAATCAAAACTAAAAAGTAATTATATTTGTTAATAAATATAATTAACAAAACTTTTATTGGGTCATTTACATTGAATTTATTTTGGGCAGTTAGTATTTATAGTGAGTAGTTTATCTGACACTAATTGAGTTTAAAGTTTAGTTGACTAAGACCAAATACCTATATAATTGATGTGTAAAAGGAGATGAGGGAAGAGCAATATTAAGTCCCAAACTGTTATGGGGCTAACAGTTTATTTAAATAACAAACATTAAAATAATTGTTGTTTATTTTAATTCAAGCGTAAAGCACTGCTACTCTTAATTTATCACTTTTGCTGATTAAATTTATTTTAATTTATAACATTCTCTGATTTGTGGTAAAATCAGATTTTCAAATAAATGACAAGTAGGAAAGTTATTATTTGTTTTTAATTTGGAATGCTGAGTAACAGACTTCTATAAGCTATTTCCAAAATCGATTTTTGTGCCAAGTTTGAATCAAATCTGACCAAAATCAATTGTTTGGTCTCTAATTTTTTGATTTCTAATTTTAGAGTGCTACCCTCTTCACACACATTCAAAATTTTCAACAACTGAGAAAGTGTTCTAGTGGTCAGGATTTGTACTTATCTGAAGGCGGTATTGGTCTTTTAAACAAATATTTTATTTTAGCCTAATGTGTCAAAGGATACTGAAAGCTTTATAAGTAGTTGTAAAACTTGTGCTAGATATAGAGAAACAAAGCAGCACTAATGTGTTATAAAGAACCCAATATATTACTGTGGAAAAATGTTGTTGTTGTTGTTTTCCAATGGCTTCCGCTGGCTCACGCCATCTTTGATCTTGCTTCCCAGTAGAGGCCAGGGAGGTCTCCTCTTCTCTGCTTCTCTTCATCTAATTTTCTGCAGACCAGGAGATGGTCCTTGTTCATGATGGTGTCTGGGCATTCACACAATGTGCAGTTGTCATAGTTTATTATCTTAATTTTCTTCAGGTGTTCATTCAGACAGTCATGTCCAGTTGTCAGCCGAAAGACCGCGACAGATGTCCTCCTCTGGAGGTCCTTGACCTTCCAATACATTCGACTAGGAAAAATGTAGGATGTGATATTTTTGAATTTGATAAAAAGTATTATGTAGTGGTAGTAGATTATTTTTCATATTTTATAGAAGTTTCTCGTATCACTAAATGTACTAGTAAAGTAATTATCATCAAACTGAAATCATTGTTTCACGTCATGGTGAACCCTTATAACACAACCTATTGCATGTCAAAAATATTTACAAACTTTGTGTCATAATGGAATTTGAATCACATGACATCTAGCTTCCACCATCCACAGTCTCATGACGGAGTTGTTCAGACCATACAAATATTGTTAGAAAATGTTTAGCTTTAAATGGAGGTCCTTATCTTGTACTTTTGGAATTTAAGAATACTCCCAGACAAAAAAATAAGTTCATCTGCCCAGTTTCTAATGTGAGGTCTTTAAGAACTGCTATTCATAGGCACATAAATAATGTAAAACTAAAAATTAATTTTAAGAAAAATAGACAAAAAACAATAAAAATAAAAGTATTATAAAAAAAAATATTATGATGTAAAAAGAAAACTTCTCTGTTTAGTTTAGTTTAACAGTAATCCAAATTCAGAATAGTGTTCAGGTAGAATTGTAAGTAAATATAAGTAACCCAGATCCTTCACGATTCAAGATAACAGTGGAAATTCCTACAGACGTAATACCATTCATATTTTACCTGCTTATTTTAATAAAACAACTAGTATTGTTATTAATCAATCTGACGAATATGAAATCTTAAATAACCAAAATCAATCTATACTGATACTGCTTCTATACCTTCAAATGCTACAAAAAAAGCTCTGTAACAAATCAAGACTAATATGTAACTAAATACGGCAGAGTGGATAATAATAATAATAATAATAATAATAATAAAAGATATCATCAGGAATAAATATTAATACTACTATAAAAACTACCAACTATGGTATGACTTGTATTTTTATGTTAATTTAAATTTTATAAACTAAACAGAATTATTGCAGCAAATATTTTGTTGTACCTTATAAAAACGTAAGTATTACAGTACATTATTGAACATTACAGAACATTATTGATGGGACAGTAGTTGGATAGACACTTGCACCAAAAACATAAGGTTCTTGGTGTAGAGAAAAAATTCCTAAAAGAAAGTTATATTTTGATAAATTATTGTACTGAAGGGCATAATGTTTTCAGTGTACTGTAGACATTACTCCTTAAAAAGCTGTTTATAAAAATTAACTTGTGCCAGAACTTTGATTTGTTTGGCTTTTAATATTTGTTTGTAAACGATTTTCTACGTTCAACAGTTATTCGACCAAGAGAATTGACAGGTCAGAGGCCTGGCTCAGCGCCACAGAAAAGTGATCCTGTAGCTTTGTACCATCATTACAAACAGCTATGGAAACAACAGAAACTTCCAGGTGAAGAAGCTCATGCAGAGCTACGCTGGACAATAAGAGAAAAGATGATGGGTGCAGAGCCACATCCTAGGGTAGGTAAAGCCTTATTACATGTATTGGCTCGATTCGGTGCAGCTGTGAAGGTTAGGTAAATAAAGACTTGAGAATTACTTTCTGTTAAAGGTTGCTTTTCTTAACTTTGTCAATTTTTTTTTTATTTGTTGATGAGTTTATGATCACTTCCATTATAAAAGCTTATTATTGTAGGCCTACTACTCATCCAGACATAGGTACATTCTTTTATACCACTTCCTCACGTAGCCCCACCCCTTAAGCGAGATTTTGGAAAGAGTAATCAGAAGCAAACAGGTGGTTAATAAATAGGTTTTTTATGAAAGAATGAACCCATGTGTGGATCAGCAGTGTAACAACAGGTTTTTGTAATGGATATAATGTGAAACATATCACCAAATACAAAATTTACAAAGCTAGTAAAGGCAGATGAGTGTACTCAACAAAATAGTGACATTCATAGTGGAAGTAAAAATATGTAATGTAGGTTGTTTTTGATTTTTCAGTATTTTTTTTTTAATTACAACACTTTCTTCTTCTCTTCGTTTCATCCTCTTTGGGGTACGCTGAATTAATCATTTCTTGCGCGCTGTACTTTTCTTTGTTCCCAGTAGCTCTTCATTCTTTCCGATCTTCTTTTCCTCTCCTCTTCTGAAATGATAGCTTTAGGTTTTATTTTGGTTCTATCTTGGAATCTTATTCTTTCGTCTTTGGTAATCATCTTAGCAGTTTGGTCAAGCAATGAATCTTCTGTAATTTTTAATTCTATTAGGTCTTTTTCAATTTCTTTAAACCAGTTCGGTTTTGTTTTACGATTATGGAAAAAATCAAACACTTGTTTCGTTAATCTATTAGAGTTCATTCTAAGAAGATGGCCGTAAAAATTTATTCTCCTTTTTCTCATAGTATCTGACAATTTTTTAATTTTCTTGTAGAGAAAATATCCAAAATATAAAAATAAAAAGTACAATAAAATCGAAAATAAAAGTGCCCTGTATAACCTCAAAATTGCTACTGCACGAAAGTAGGTAACATGTTTTTGATCACTGAAATGATAAAAAGACCTTTATTATTATTTTTTTTTAAACTTAAAATGACATAGTTGATGCATAGTGAACTGAACACAAAAAGAGGCAAATTGCAAAGTTCACAAATAATGGAGACAATTTTAACAATGTTTTCATTACAAGAATAAACAAAGCAATGGCTGTAGTTTATTAAATCTTAATTAGTAATGGCTGTCACAATGTTTAACACACATGAGCAGTAAGTACATATACTTATTAATAACGTGCATGACTGGTAAATCTGTGTATGAAATTTAGTATGTTAAATTCAATGTAAACAGCAATGATGTCACAATATGTTTCATAAAAAACAGTCTGAAATCATAGTAATCTTTAAAAAAATTATTTTCTTCCGGTGAATATGTATTAATTAGATAACAAGGTATAAAATAAAACAAAAATATATTCAAAAATCATTATTTGAAAAAACAACTTAATATAACACAACATAAATACCTAATATAGTGATCACCAGGCTATACTGCAGTACCAAACGTAATATGGATGTATCATGTCTTCCCTTATTAACATATGACAAATCACACGGATAAAATAACTCTCGTGTCCAATTTTTGCGGACAAAGTGATGATCACATCTTTGGAAAATATTGATTCCAAACCAATGTTACCACTGATAAGTTAATAAAAGATGATGCCTATCTCTTTCCAGTTCTCATAATATAAACATACAGTATAATAAGGCACGCTGACATGTAAAAATGCCTTATTTCAGAAGAGTGGAATTGAACAAATATACTGTAATAAGTGTGCGGCTAACACGTTTTGGTTTAGCCTACGTAACACTTGTCTGTTGAATGTTTTCCTTCTTCTGATATACTGCAGTTAGCGCTATAATGTGAGTCTCCTTTGTCTGCAAAAATGTGTGTTATAACTGGCATCCACTGTTATTATAATATAGTTTAGGGGTTCCAATATATTTAAAGCAATGAAAAACAAAGGATATCTAGGTTTATGTTTTCATTAACTTTTTGTTTTGGTAAATGATGGAATTGCTTTAAAGAAATTAATGAATAAATCTTTACTTTGTTGATTCATCAAAAGTATACTTCAGTCTTTGTTGAAAACACATACGCTGTTTTATAACACAATTACACACATAATTGAATGTCAAAAGCAATTTTGTTTTAACATGTTAATAACTGCATGGATATCCCAGTGCAGTTCAAATGATCATTTTATTTTGTGATCTTTATTTTAAACTTTTATTTGTAAATATAGACTTACCAGAGTGTCCTAGCAGTAGGGAAATTTCACATATTGATATAGTTTAGTGTATTCTAATAATAAAAAGTCTGTTTAAATCTCAGTTAACTAGATTTACTTGAACAGAATGCACCAAGTCAAAACTCCGTGTTAATTTTTTGTTAAATATGAGATACTTTTGCTTTTATGCAGCACGTCTGTTGCTATAACATAATCTCTCTAACATAGTTCTTGTCTTTTCAGGTTATGTTAGGGTGTTTGTCATTTATTTAATGCAGCCTGTTGGATTTATTTTTTGAAAATGTTTTTTTGAATCCCTCAGTATTCAGTGCCAACTACAAGAGCCAGTTTTTTAATCCCTGTTAAATTAATATGAGTTTATAAGTAAGAGAAAATAGACTGTCATTATAAAGCCTGAAACTGATTTTAAAAAAATTGTTCTTATTCCATTAAAAAAAATGATTAATTCTCCATTAAATTTATTGATTTCAGCTTTATTTAATCTGTCAAAATTCCACTTAGTGTTTAACATTACTTAATATTTTTTGTTTTGTTTTTGCTAAAATCAATTGTAATAACAATTCTATAGGTTAGATTAAGTTTACTGGCTGATTTGTTTGTTTAGCTAAACTCGTAAATCAAGTTTAATGTTAAAGCGCAGTAGAAAAACTAACAATTTCGGTAAACTGAGATTTTAAAACCGCCCTAAATGGTTAGAACATAAGTGCATCTCTTGTTTTCTGTACATGTAAGTCGCCAACACAATAAAACTTAAATTACCTACTACTTTTAGAAATCACTTTTCGACCACACCATTTTCAAATTAAGGTTTTTTTCCTAACAAATAAGATATGTTAAATAAAACCTATGAATAATTGTATTTTTTCTGTTCTTACCAGAACAGTGCAGGTGCTGTTGTCGTTGTGATTGTTTACAAAATAAAGTAAATCAATTTGAAATTACTGAAAAGAATGTCACACCCTGTTTTCTTTCAAAGAATGATAGTACAGAAGAAACAGTGCGTGTTAGAGGACCGTACATATTGGATGGACAAGTAACGGGTTTAAAAAATGAAAGAATTAAAGAACGACATATTCTGGGTACTTTTGAAATATATGATAAAATTATAAAACCAACTGTTTATAATTTAAGAACTTTAATTACAGATACAAAGAATGAAAAGAAACAACAATGTAAACCTAGCTATTGTGACGAGTCACATAAAATATGCTGTGAATGTAATTTAGCTTTAAACAAAGAAAAAGAACAGGCAAATTTAAGAAACAAAACTAAAAATGCCAAACCAATTTGGAAATCTGTAGACAATGATGAAAAAGTGAATAAAAACCGTGATTTGTCAAATCTAGCTGACCACGTTCGAACGTTGTTACAAATCGAACGTGATTTTACTTCAGATTTGATTGGGAAAAAACAAACTGAGAATCAACAATTTTTCAAAGACAGGACAGAGGCTCGGATTCCAAAAACAAATAAAGTAAAATTAAAAGAAACAGAATGTAATGGTTCACATACAATTTGTATTGATAAAAATCATAAAAGAACTTGTGAAAAATTAGAGAAAAGTGGTAATATATCAACAAGTGATAGATTTGCAAAACCAGTAACGCAAATCAAACATAGAACACGTAAAGAATGCAGACATGTAGCTGTTTGTGATTGTGAAGAAAATGAAATGACTTTTGTTACGTTGAAATCTGATAAAATTAATGGAAGCAGAAAAATTGTAATATCTACAGAAATTTCAAGGCATAAATAAAGTTAATTTTAAATTATTTTATTTTTTTACAATTTTGAAATGTCTTGATAAATGTAGTGTTATAATATTTTGTTGACATATGCAGTAGGTTTGTAGTCATTATGGCATATAAAACCACTATTTATTAATATTATTTAAAGGATTTACTCCATAAAAGCAACGTATAAGTATATAACATTACTGGTTTTTTTTTTAATACTAGAGGGACTTTTTTTTAAACCAGGACTTATAGATCGTGATTTTGCCACTTAGCTATGTAGCTCATTGTGTACTCTCGTCCACAGGTTCAACTTTTCCAGTCCAACCACAGGTCTTTACAGAACCATGAGATACTTTGGATGATGTTGCCATGTTCTATCGTCTGTCCCCCACTCCAGAGAGTGCTGGACAGACTCAATCATCAATTCAAATCATTTCCTGACCAAAGCTGGACAGTCAAAAAGTATGTGTTGCGCTGTCCTCAGCTGTACCACATTTCCTACACAAAAGATTTGTCATATAAAAATCCATTTTTATGCAGATTACTATGGAATGTCCAGCGACTCTTTAGAAACCCTATCACTCTCCACAAATCCATCCTGTTCAGCCTAAGAACTTCGCCTGTGAGGGACCTAGTTGGACCTGCAAGCATCTTCTTTGACTGTACAAGACTGTCCATTCTCTCCCAAGACCTTTAGTGTTCCTTAGAAACCCATTGTGAGACATGCCTACATGTTAGAATATAAGATACTCCACATACAGGTTCTGGGCCAATGAAAGGGCTATCAGCTCCTATTCTGGCACATTCCCCATTAAGCCCTGATGTTCTGCAACCCACAACAAATAAACTGTTGGTTTTCGCCAGGTTTTTAAAGGCTAGATAACAGTCCCACACTATCTTCAGATTATAGTTATGGTTTGGCAGAGCCAGTAGTGAAGCTCTACTGTCAGAGTTTATATAGATGGTCTTTCCTTTTGTATATCCTCTATGTATAATTATTCTGACTCACTGTGACACCAATGACTTCAGCCTGAAAAAATGTCAGCATTCCAAGACTTATGCTAATGCACTCATTGAGTCTGACTCCATATACACCTGACTCAGTACCTTTAGGTGTTTTTGATGAATCTGTGTACCAGGTCAGTGCATTCCTCACATATTTAGGTTCACCTCGAGACCATTCGTCTCTGTCAGCATAGTTGACACGATATGCTATCTCAAGATCTGTAACCTTGTTCATCCAGTCTGGTAACATTGCAAGAATACTCAACTCCAAAAAAAGGTGACCATTACAGTATGTTTACTGGCCTGATAAATTCATCAGTATTACTGGTGTTGGTTGTACATTGCTTTCTTCCTGTCTCTTATCAATAAATTTTTTCTTCCTCACGTAGTGCCTACCATATGATGGGATTTGTGAGAGTGCAATAAAGGTTGAACACTCTTTCACATACAAAAACAAACAAGTTCAGTCTCGTTTTCATTTGAGTATACTCGTTTATACGTTGCCAGTAGATGTGCCAGTTACTGGCTAGTAGAAACTGGAAAGGTGTAAACACTTGTTGTCGGTGAAACAAGTGTTTGGTTTACTGATACGCTGGTGCTTTCTACTCCAACACTTTAGCACTGGCGCCTGCAGTTTGCACTGTGTTAACAGTTTGAAACCTGTAGATAATCATTATACCATGCTATGAGACAAATCATCACAAATGATTTTAAAAAAAATATGTCAAACTTATTTATTATATGGAGAACATGAAAATCTGTGGAATATTTTTCTACTACAGTGTCATAATTGTGATGTTTGTAGTTCAGCTTGCAGAAAATAATGGATGAAATGAATATAGAAGGTTTTACAACCAATTAAGTTCCAAAAAAAAGAGAAAAGTTTGCATTTCATTATTTGCAATGTTTCTTTAATATAACCTCTTATTTATTATTTATAGGTTTTAAAAATTGAAAAAAAAACAAACTGCGGAGGTGATACTGATTTGTGTATGAGCCTCATATATGAATTACTTCAACTTGCTTGCCAGTGTGAGAACAGCTACTGGTTTGTCCCTCGTAATGGTTGTGCTGGAATTGCCAGTAGTACAACTGGCTTGCTAGTAATTGGCAACATGTAAACTCTGCCTTAACACAACTCTCGCAGTACTCACTCAATTAAATTTATTGGAAAAAAATGCCCGTACATTGTTTGGTCCTCCAATCAATATTTATACTTAATACATATACACAGATATTTAATATAAAAAAGTAAATGATTTTTCATTTTAATACAAACGTTTTAAATTATATAAAAACAAGCAACAAACAATAAACAATGAAAAACAAGAAAAACGTCCACCCCATGATAGACTAATATTTTTAGTAAATCTATAACAATGTCTCTGATTTTTCTTTAACTTTTTTTAAGCACTTTTTTATTTACACTTAGATTTTTCAACTCATTAAAATACTTTTTGGGATAATACACATAACTTCTCTGCCCAATAGTTAATAAGTGTCAAGGCAATGAAATATTTTTAAAACAATTATTAATGGGATTTTGTAAAAAATCACTTTTTAGTTCATCATATTGATAAACAATAGAATACACCACAAGCAGTAGCCAATCCAATGGGTTAAGCTATGTACTGTAAAGACCACAACAGCATACACATGGAATAGACCATAGTATATTTACAATAACTGCTTTCTTGATAGAATCTGTTTCAGTCTCTAAAAAAAGTATTTCTCTTTTTTACAATGTCAACTACATGCACATTCCTTTTTATGTTAAGTTATTCCAATATATTTTTTTGCTGGTTATAATTTTTTAAATTCTCACCATTTATCTTGATTTGTACATTATGTGGATCTTGATAATTTCCAAAAGTAAGGTAGACTTACTTACTGTGTTTTTAGAAACAGATTATTTTGAACACAACCAGGAATAAATAATATCTAATTTAGTGTTAATGCCCTTGCAAGTTCAGATCATGTTTGTGCTTTCTTAGGTTCAGCTGTGTCATCAGCTTATGCTATTAGATCATCCTGCAGCAATGATATATAAAATAAACAATAATGGTCCTAATATAGAACCTTAGAGCACATCATCCTGCAGCAATGATATGTAAAATAAACAATAGTGGTCCTAATATAGAACCTTAGAGCACACCAACGTTTGTTTTTACAAACATTTAATCCCATTAACCTTTACAACTTGTGTCCTATCATATAAAATAATTTTCTATCAAGGATAGGCAAACACCTCTTATTTTCATACTCCAAAATTTAGGCTATCGTAGCTGACAGTATCAAATGCTGTGTAGTAGTCCACAGCATTAAATACTAGAAAGCATATTTTTAATGCTACTTCTTGTAGGTCTAACAAATTGATTACATGTTACTTTTACTTGTTTTAGACAGTGTACAGATTTGAAAGAAAAAGCTATGTAGTAGACAGAAATGTTAGACGTAGAGCTTTCTTCAGATTACCTTCTGTTTTTAAGTCTCCTGCATTTTGCTGATCACACCTATCACTGATTTAACTAATCATATTGTGGGATGTTCAGAAATGTAAATTTATAAGTTTATTTTTGAGGCACATTGTTTTATGACAAGCCATAATACAGGTCTCTCTAAACTTACACAAAATTAACCCTTTTACTTAGTTTTTTTAAAGTTCCCAGCTACTTAACCTAAATGGACAAAACAAAACTGTCATAAATGTTGATTTGAATGAAAACAACTTTTGCATGACATATTTACAAAAAAAAATGTATGGTTATCTAATTGGTTGTTTATTTTTTAGCCAATGTCCCAAGCATCATCTGTTGACAGACTGAGCAAACGGCCAGAGTGGATATGACATTGAGCAAATGATTTTGGAATGACTGAATTAGCAGAGTGTCCAAACTGGGGTATATGTTTTTTTTCTAAACTGACTAAGTTCTTAAAAGGAACTACAAGCTGTTATGTGTGATATATAACTAATTATTTTAATTTTAAATGTCATATTTTTATATTAGTTTTATAGTTTTGACATTTTGTTAGTTCAGACTAAAATTTTAAATTAAATGCATGATTTATTAAATTGCAGAAAGAAAAAGTGCTAAAATGGCTGACATAAAATATTCAGTCATTTTGAGAAGACAGGTAGGCTGTTAACTAATGGAAAAGTGTTAATCTCACATATTGGCATGTACTAGGCTAGCACAGATACTGAAAGGACATGGTTTAAAATATTGTACTTCAAATTATTGTAGTAAATATACTTAAACTAATTTTAGTCAGTTTTCAAAATTTGTTTCATTATTAAATTTTTTTGTTTTTAAAACAGAATATTGTTTGTTACTTTGTTTTAACATAATTTATTTATAAAGCTTCACAATATTTCGAATGTAGTTTTATTCTCAGGAGTGTTTTTTCCTAATTATTGTTATAAAAATAAAATTTTCCTTTCGAAAAACATAGCTTAAAATCAAATTTCACATAAACCCTTTAAAAAATAATGGATTAGTCTATAATAATTAACCAGTTAATTAGTAAGCCTGCAGAGTACCAGTTTTAAATGTAACAATTTTATATTTAAAGGTGATAAGTGTCAACTCTGTAATAAAATAATTATTTATTACTTGTAAACAGTAATAGCAGTGGTACCAACCTCTAGTAACTGGTTGGCTGCAGGATTTTTAGCATGTATCAGTTGTCTAAATCTAGAAATATCAGTTGTAATAACCTAAAAATATTTAGTATCATATGTTGTTTAAGTTCAGTTTATGTTTTATCTTCTTTTTAGCAGAGATTTAAACTTAGAAATGTTAATTATAAACAAATTAAGCATGTTGTTCAGGTAAACAGGCAATGTAAGCTTTTGCCTAATTTTAAAGCCTTTATTTTTTTAGTAAGGGCTGTTTGGAAGTAAAACCAGGTTTTTCAAAAGTGAGTTTTATTTTACTACACATTATGTAGTAACTTTTTTTATAACTATAAACTTTGATCATATGCACTGTTTTTACAAGTGGGATTTAATATGGCTGCTACTTCATCAGTCGATTAAAAACTGGGAAACAAGTGTAATTTCCCCAAGATGGATTTATTGTATTTTGCTCAAATTGTGGTTAAAGATTTCACAAAGCGTTTAATTATTGAATGACCTTAATTTTGAGTGTTAAGCTTTGTCCTTCAAATAGCCCTAGAGTTAGAAGTCCATAGGGTTTAAGTTCGGGGATCTTGGAGACCAAAACACTGCACGCTGCCTTCCAATTACACGGTTCCCAAAGTGTATTAAAAAGACTTGTGTGATTGTGTGTAGCAGCTCTGCATCATGCATAAAGTTATGTTCTCCATACCGTTTTTTTTTTTGTGGTTCTGGAATTACTGTATACCTATGCTTGTAACTGTTTTTTTGTGACTCCATTTTGACTTCTTCAATAAAAATATAGACAAATGATAAAATTAGAACAGGAAGAACATAACCATACTGTAACTAATGTAAACTTTGTTCAGCTATTTTCAAAGGGTTAGTGAGAGACAATATTGTGCAATTATGTTAAGCCAACCTGATGGAAGTGTGCTTCATTAGCCCTCAAGATTTTATCAAGCCAGCCATAATCTAACAACATTTGGGCCAACGATAACGAGGCAAAATCAAGTCTCAAACTTAATATTTTTAAGTTGGGACTTCATTTGGATTTTATAAGGGTACAATCTCATTGTCTTCTAAGAGTACACTATACGGTTGTGTTACTCATCTCACGCTGTTCGGCAGTTTTCTTAAGTGTTAACACTGACTTCATTATTCCATTCTTTGCTTGCAAAACTTGGGCAACTGCAATATCATCTTTAACTACTGAAAGTCTTCCTGATTTTTGTTTATCTTTCATTGAACCAGTGGTTGTAGTTTCTGCAAAAGATTTCTGTAGTTTGTTATTCCACATGGACAGTCCCTTAATATCAGTGCAGGTGTGAAAATGTAATGCTATTATATATATCTACTGTCACATTCATAATTCTTTGAATTGATTGGATATGTATTAGTATTGGTAATGACACTGTAACAAACAAAATTTAAAACAATTTAAATATTGTGGAAATCACAAGTAACATCAGAACGTGGTAAACTAACACAGAGTAAACAGCACCTCTTAAAAAAACCAATGTTATATATTTAGTGCAACAGTTAAAAAACAGTGCAACACATATTTAGAAAACAGCTGATTATTAAATCATGGATTCCTTGCATATAGCAAAGCATGTAATTATAATAGTGAACCAAAATCATCTGAGCTGTATTCATTTTAAATCACTTAATGTTGAAAGACCAGTTATTTAAGAAGAGCTATTTTAAGCCTACCATTAGTTTGGAATACACAGTCACTGATAAATTCACTACGTAAGAAGATTACAGTCTATAAAATATAGTAGTAAATATTAAGAACTAAATTTATTTTCAAAGTAGGTCAAAGTTGTAGTTTTCTTTCATGTAAGTTTAATGATATGGCACAATAATTATCACAATAAATTTGAAAAAAAATTAACATAAAATGAAAAAAAGATTAGGGACACTATCTACGTTTTGTGTTTATCCTCATCATAACTATTTATGCTCAAAGCTATAAAATAATGTACCTTCAAATAAAAGAACAAATCAAAGAGAATAAATATAAAGGTATCAAAGAATAAATTTTGTTCCATCATAGCTTCTTTATACAGTATGACTTTTTTTAAAGCAAATTTCCATTGAAAAATGAACTACTGAAGATCAGAATTTTATTGATCTATTTAAATAAGAAAATAGTCAAGATGTTCTTAGCTAAGCATAGGATCTCTATGTTGGAACACCCATCCTACTCACCAGACCTTGCTGTGTATGACTTCTTTTTGTTCCCAAAACTGAAATCAGTGGTGAAAGGATTGAGATTTGAGACAGTTGTAGTTGTAAAAGTGACGGACACCCTGTACATGCTTTCAGTAAATGTCTAAAACCAATGCTCTGACCAGTGGAAAATTTGTATGGAGCAGTGGAGGGGAGTGTATTTAAGGGATAACGTTAAAGTTGTGAAGAAATAAAAACAGAGAATGTGATAGCGTTAATCCAGTTATTTTTAGCCACATCTTGTGTGTGTATTATATTTTTTTTTGTGTGTTTAACGTCTGACTATTGTGCACACTTGGGCTAATGCAGATATATATATATATATATATATATATATATATATATATCAACATATTCACAATTTTGGTAAAAAAAAAATTTTGGTAATGGATTATTTTTGTTGTGCTTTGCATTTGTAAATCAATTTATATATTTTTTTGTGTTTAACGTCCGACTACTGTACACACTTGGGCTAATGCAGACGATGGGATGATTTTATAGCATATTAAAATGCCAAGCCCTAGCCGGGAATCGAACCCGGGTCCTCGGGGTGAAAGCCCAGTATGCTATCAACTAGGCCACCGAGGCACTAAATCAATTTGTAATTATGTATCTCTAATATAATAGCAAGAAAGTAAAAAAAAATGTTTTATAGCTGTTTTAAAAGAAAATATTGATATTTTAATTGCAACATCAATATTTTATGTACAACAAAAACCATCTGAACTATAACATACAGAAGAAAAAATAATGGATGAAAAATAACTATAAATTGAATTAATTAAAAAATTCTGTCATTTAATATTATTGTATTTGATACTACAAAACAAATAATTATTAAATACTATTGTACATAAGTTTATTGTATAATACAATTTTAAGTTAATATTATGGATTATAAACATTTTTATGTAAGAAAATTTACTTATTAATTTGGTTTTAGCTAGTAAGCTATGTATTTGCTCAAAAATATATGAAATTTTGAAAACATTTTGATAATATTATCCATTTTAGGACTGAATTCTAAGCTAAAATTTTAGGGCCAACAATTTATTTTAAGCAAATATAAATCAAAATATTTCATAGTATGTTATCTATTATTTGTAATATAAATAAATTTAGTTCTAACAATGAATTTCACCTGATATTTCTTGTGCTTGAGAAACCAAACGATACAGCAAGGTGTTCATCTACAAATTTCAAGAGCAATCTTTAGACAGTATTACAGGCAGAAAAAAAAATATGTAGGACATCAAATAGTGACACTATATTTTTAATTTTTTCCTATGCCAGAAATAAGTAAATAATAAATGAAAAATTTTATATAAAATTGTTAAAAAATGTGTTTATACATCAATGATTGAAGTAGGTGGCAAACCGTTAGTGAATAAAGCCTGGGTGACTTCTAGTTGTCATTTCCACTTGTAGTATTTCCTTCTGTTGGTTGTTATTAAGAATATTATAGATTTCATTACAAAAAAAGAAGAAATTTTTTTTGGAAAACCCAATTGTATTACGAAAAGTTTGGATAGTATCAGATAAGTAGTGTTAAATGCTGGTAGCAACATCTATCTTGTAGTAGCACAGCTCTAGCTTGTGCATTAAAACACTTCTTCTTCCAATGGCTCCTTTTGGTTCACACCATTTTGGATCTTGCCTCCCAATACAATCCAGGAAAGTCCCTTCGTCCCTGCTTCTCTCTATCCAGGCCCTCACAGATCAGTAAGTGATCCTTCTGAACAAATCTTGCACTTGTCAGAGGTTATTATAAGCATCCTATGGAGATGCTTGGCAAGACAATCGTGACCAGTTTCAAGGTGGAAATTTGCTACAGCTATTTTGCGTGGAAAGCATCTTGTTGTCCTTAAAAAGATTAAACGGATCATAAGCTTTGTCTTGTAGGTTTTTCTTCATTTCACTAACAAATTTTTGTTGTGAGTCTGTTTTTGGTTTTCTTACAACTGCTTGTAATGACAGAGAGCCTGCTGGTTTTTGAATAATTTTTGTTCCTCTCTTCGCCAAATTATCCGCCACTTCATTTCCCATCAATCCCACGTGTGCAGGAACCCACTGCATTGCGATATTGCCAACATTATTTCTTACAATCTTGTAATTCTGTCTGATATTTTGTATTACTTTGCTTTTTGGATTATCATTATTGGCTATTGCCTGCAGAGACGATTTGGAGTCATTATGTTTGTGTTCAGCCATGGTCTCACAATCAGCTGTTCGAGAGCCTCATTTACAGCTATCAATTCCGCCTCAAACACTGTAGAGTTGCTGCTTAAAGCAATGTAGTGCGAGAAGTGGTCACAATATATTCCAGCTCCTGTTTCTATTTCCATTCTAGAGCCATCAGTATATACATGGATCCAAGAGTCTGACGGGTATCGCACTTCCAAAGTGCATTAAAACAGAAGGAAGCCATTCTCGCCATATTGGACTTTGCTTTCTGTGTGTTTAGGAGTCATTTATTTGTTTTTTATGAATTTTACAGTGCATTTTTTCTGGTGAAAAACCAAGGTTATCACCCCCACACAAAATTGAAATTTAAAAATAACGAACAAAATTAAAAATGTTGTAAGTAGAATTTTTTTATAATAAAATTAAATAAAACAAAGAAAATATAATAACAGTTATAAATATATGCCTAAAACTAGTTAACAATTATATATATATATATATATATATATATATATATATATATATATATATATATAACAATGTACACATAAGTTATTGTAATGCTGTAAATTGGCCCTACAATAATAACATAATTTGAAGAAATTTTATCTTTTATATCTTAAAGAATCTTTTAAAAGGAAAATTAACATATTTAAATTTTAAAGATTTTGGGAAACATTTTCCATCATTGCTGATCTTTTAGCACTACCCAGGGGACACGCACGTACAGCTTAAAGTGTGCTGCGGACGCAATCAACTTTGTCCCCATTGCTAACCTAACCTAACCATTGGAATTGGTTCTGCAGTGGATCCCGTCACATGTAGGCATACAAGGGAATGAGCGGGCAGACAAGCTGGCCAAACAAGGAACCCTCATAGTGCAGAAACCAAAAAGAATGCTCACACTGGAGGCTAGGATTAGTGCACTGAAGCGAACATCTTATCTTGAATTTATAAACAAAGTCAAGGAAGACATAAAGAACAAGCCTTATGAGAATGTATTCGACTTGTATGGGAAGGTCAAGGATCTCCAGAGGAGGACATCTGTCGCAGTCTTTCGGCTGACAACTGGATACGACTGTCTGAATGAACACCTGAAGAAAATTAAGATATTAAACTATGACAACTGCGCATTGTGTGAATGCCCAGACACCATCATGAACAAGAACCACCTCCTGGTCTGCAGAAAATTAGATGAAGAGAAGCAGTGAAGAGTAGACCTCCCTGGTCTCTACTGGGAAGCAAGGTCAAAGATGGCGTGAGCCAGCGGAAGCCATTGGAAAACAACAACAAATTTTAAAGATTATTTCTCATAACTGGCCATTCCCCTACACCAAGTGATAGAGTCCTCGACCACATTAACAGGATTGAGACAAATGGGAGATTATAGAGCTTAGTGAGTATTACATCAGTTCTGTGGCTATCCTGTAAATGTTTCCAATGTGTGGACTTTCATTCAAAGCAACAAATATTCTACAAAGTGAGAACTGTAAGATTACAGGATAAAAATAAATCTACTTTAGTATTCAGTAATCTGAAAGTTTATTGTTATGAAAGTAAATACAGAAAAAAAACTTATTTTGAAATCCTGAATGCTGCATCAAAACTGTTCAAATGTTTTCTTTTGCTCACCATAGACCTAAAACAAGAAAAAACAACTATTAATCTAAAAATATAAAGGTACACATTAGCCTTTATTTCGCAAGGACCGATATTTTCTGCATTTTAACCCTTAATACTTGGGTACCCTTAATATAGGGTACATTTATCCTATATCCTACCAGATTATTGTAATCTTGCAGGCTTAATGACTGACAATATTTTCTCAACTCCACAACACTTTTCTGTTCTACTGTTTTCAAATTGTACTCAGTAGTCAACCACATTTGTCCACCAGGCCCAAAATTTAAATTAATTAAATTGTTTAATGTCAACATAGTTTTAACATGTCTTAATATTATTTTTAAATATTATCACGTCCTAATTAATGGTCTGTAGTTTACCTTCCAATCTATTTTCCAAGAAACCTGAATGACATTTTCAATTTCTTTATCATATGAATTATTCATGTTACTGTCATAGACTAAGAGCACTTTTACCATAGTCTTCTAATACTCATTCCATACTAAATACAAATTATGCTTATTAGTTATACTTTAAAATAAATTAACAAGACTTTATAATAACACTATAAATTAGAGTTTTGTTGTGTAATCCAACAAAGATACAATGGATAGTGAACTGAGGCAGGAGATTTGCCCAAGCAATAGCATCCATTCCAGATCCATATATATTGTCCAAAAAAACATCATAAATAAAGTGTGCCAAGTAAAGAAATTCAAATATTTGGGAGAAATGATCCCAAGACAATGGCTTGGAAAAGTCTGCTGTTGAAGAAAGGGTATGCATATGGTATCACTAAAAATTATTATAACAAAAAGTGCTTATTTATAAATATTAAATTAAGGCACTACACTACAGTAGTGAAACCGGAATGCTTGTATGCAAGTAAATGCTTGGTACTAAATTATAGTTTAGATAAAATAAAAATACTAGAGAATCATGAAAAAAATTTGGATAAAAAAAATCAACAACTAGTTGGATTTAAGAGGTAAGGAAAGATTTAGAAAGAAATAATATAAAAAGAAGAAATGCTGAACAGAGAGATTTTTCGAAAGAGGATATTGAGTATGGAGGGATTCTAAGGAAGTTGCAGAGAAAACCTGGTGCGAAGTAGTCTGAAGACAGAAAGAGGCTGCATAGTGAAAGGATGAGGGAATAATGGAGGGAATGGAAGAGAAAACAGCTAAGTGTGAAGAATTGAAATTGTCACGTGGTCCCTAGCAGGCCTCATCGAAAGAAGAAGAAAGTGTGTCAAAATAAGGGTCACATTTGTTATTTAGCACGCTGTAGAGAAGATAAACAAAGGCCACTATGGCCTGCCAAGCTTAGAATAAACCTTCAACATTTAGATCACTATAATGCAGAAAATGATTTAGGTCTTGTAAAAATGTTGTGTTTCGAACGATGACGGTTAAAATTAATTGATTAACAATCAAAAAGTTTATGGCAGTAACTAGAGTTTACTATGATTGTGAAATACACAAGTTTAAAGGAACAGCAGATTGACCAGTGACAGGTTCAAAACTTAGAGGAAGCAAACCTAGTTAGAGGAGCATTTACCTTTTTCATGTCACCTGATCACTTAATATACGCCTAGGACTAAGAAAGATTCACTTAAAACAACTCACAACAGTTATATTAATAACGACCAGAACGGCCTTCTCTATCTCGTCGGCCACGGTCATCCCTCTTTTCACGATCTCGTCCAGACCGAGGCTTTGGTGATCTTGATCTTCGAGAACCCACATGGCTGCGACTACGACTGCGGGAACTAAAATAAATCAAAATAGCATTAATTAACTAAGATGGTCGTTACAACTAGTTACAAGTGATTAGAAATAAAATAAAATCCACAAAATTTAAATAATTAAAGTAAATGAACTATAGTATTTTGAGTTTTTTTTAAAGGCGAAAAGCACATTGAGGCTATTATCGCCTCCCTAAATATAAGTGCGAGTAAAGTGTTGAAGTTGTGTGTGTTAGACTCGGGTACCGCGAGGGACATCTAAACTCTTTCAATAGGTACAGCTAGTCTGCACCTCCTGTGGGGTATTGTGTGTATCAAACACTTGTAATGTTAATAATACACTGCTTAATTATTACATCAACTGTTATTTTGAATTTTTTCCTTCTTTCCATTCACAAATAAAATTTACTTTTGCACAATTCATATTGAATACTTAAAATTTTTTATCTGTATTAACTCTAATATTTGCAATTTTTGCTTGCTTCATTACAAAAACGGCATAAAAATTGTTTTCATGAAATTTTTTTAAGATTGTCACTTGTTAATCATTTTTAAAGATCACCAAGTATTCATTAAAAAGAATTCATTCGTTCTTTTTTAAATTATCATTTCAAAAAAAAAAAAACATTTAGTTTTTACGATACCCATAAAACAAAATCTGATTTCCCATTTTTCCGGCTATAAATTAAAATTTTAATTAAAAATTTCTTTAAACAGTAAAACTGCTCTATTTCTGAGCTCTTTATAATGGAAAAATGTGTTGGTCCCTTCCCATGCCTGTAGTAAAAATAGGTATTGTCTAATTTTATTTACTGAGGCCAACAAATTACCAGGAATCTTTCTATAACAGTGAAATATATGCACGCTTACTATTCTTCTACCCTATTTCTCAGTATACTGACAGGTCATTCGAATGTTAAAAGTAGTGCATAGTGCGTCAACTGAAATGAGTGTTTTGTGACGGGTACATTTTACAAGTAGTGCATTATTTTTTTATACTTTTACAATACAATGTATTGGCGTCTAAACGGAAAATTTTATTATCAGATCTATTTTCCAGTGCGCAAGATGGTCATGCTGAGCACTCATTGTCATAGACACATATTTCTCCATCCTTGAAGCATTTGTAACTAAAACGTTTTACTTCGTAGCATCACCACCAAATGCTTCCACAAGCATGCAATGGGTTTCTGCAGCAGTTTCTTTAAGCTTAAAGCAAAATTTGATTCAGGTTCTTTGCTTCTTAAAATCTACCATTTACACATATTTAAAAAATCACCGTTAACACTAAAACAAGTTACACAAACATATGAAACTGAAGAACATGGTCTGTTAACATCACAGCTGTTAGCACACAAAAATTCACACAGTCCTGTTCTCCCTCTCTACCAGCAGTAAGTCATACCTACGATAGTTTATACAACAAATAGTTTGTGCTTCAAAATCGAATTCACTGAACTTTTGGGTTACACCTCATATTACAGATCATAAGTTTGTTTTTTTTTTTTTTCTTTTGATAGTGTGAATGATATTAATACCAATTTTTTATATTTTCAGGAAATACCTTCCTTTTACCTTTCACACAACTGATTTCTTAAAGTTAGCTAAATGCTACCATAGCTGTGTGACCTAAATACAACACTTTTGCACTTCAACATAAGAGTCAAATATCAGTCTAAATGATCACTTAACTTTTGCTCAATTTTCCATTCTTAGTCTCACTGTGTAGTCAGGAGCACTTTGTAAAGTATTGGTTTTATCTTTTGCATTAAAAAATAGCATACTCACCGTCTTCCTCCTCCTCTCTTCTTGCGACTGTACAGGTATCGTCTCAACTCTCGAGAAATTGGTTTCAAATGCATGAAATTGCAGAACCCACTTCTAGTACATTCCCTGTATAACAAAATTTGTACTAATGAATTAAACTTTTTAAAAACTAACCTTTCTCATGCATTTGTGTGTTCAAACAAAATTTTTGGTGTTTAACTTGCTGTAAAACTGCTACTTGAAGAAAAAACAGTATAAATGAAATTTACAAAATTAGCATTTCTCCTGTATTAATTCTAAGAAATTCATTCTCAACTTCCACTCCAGATCACTATCTTCTCCCTTAATCCTTTCCCCTTGTAATGTTTGCATTGCTATTAGCCCTAGCATTATATTTTATTTTTCCTGAAAATGTTTAAAGCCGAAGTTACAGCTTGTAAATTTAATTACAAACTTATGAAGTATTTTTTTTATATATAAATTATGAATTTTTATAAGTTCAAGAAGTTCTTAATTTTAATTTCCAAAATATATCCTGTCTTCAGTGGAGAATTAGTTCAGAACAATATTCAGTAGGAAACAGCATAACTGTTGCTATTCTACACTGATATTGGACTGTCAGTCATCCTTCCGATTGTGTACAAGTATATTACTGCATATGACATTTCAAATCATCCCACTTTTTGTTGAAATACTTAAACTATAATAAACATAGAAACAGTAATCATAATAATACTATGGATGTGAGTATAAAGATGACTTTGCAGCATAGACTGAGTGTTGGCAAAACCGGTATCATTTGGCTTGAAACGTTAACAGATATACTTGGAATACTCTTATTACATCAGCAGCATGATTTATTTCATACAGCAGCTTGCAGAACAATTTAAATTGGGCGTGAACAACCACTGTTATCACTACACAAGTAAGGATCAATTTAGTAGTACAATTTCTGTGTCATTCTACGTATTAAGTTAAAAGTTTAGTAAACGTTGTTTAGCGATTTTGCTATCAGGAAACATTTTACAGAAAAGTGCATCACAGGATCAGAACTACTAATAGGGATACTGTTACTCTAAAAAAATTATGTTAAGTAGCATTCTGCTTTTTTTACATTGTTCTTTTGTTTTCCAACACTGAAATTAAATTTTGATTTTTTTTAATGGGATTGACAGAAATTATTTTTTTTTTCAATGATACCGACAAATTACTTGTGCTTTTCTACAAATATATTTTACTATGTCGATCTCCATGTGAGCTTGTCAAATCACACTGACAAACACTGCAAAAGGCAAATGTATTGCTTTTTCTTGATTCTAAAATTGATTGAACCTCTTCTACAATGATTTTTTTAAAACAATCATATTTTCTTTTTTTTAGACATGGCAATACACTAAACAACAATGAACATTAAAAATCCTACAATAATTAAACTTTCTTTATACAACACTGACTGAACCCTTGTCTTTATTATAACAAGTGATTCAATAAAAACACCAGTTTTATATTGCAAGCTATTGTTGCTTGTTGCCATGGCAACATTCTACTCACATCTTTGGTAATCAGTATTTTTTGAGGTTAGTTTTCACAGAATGCTTTACAATTGGTACAACAAATATTATTTGTAAAAACATTACAAATAATGAGTGTTACGCAGAGACTGTGTGGAAGCTTCATACAACTCTAGGTCATCATAATGCACCTAATAAGTCAACAGTTCGTAGTTAAATGATAAAATTTGAGACAATGAGTTTGACTGCAGCCATCAAAACAAAAATGTGCTCTTATTCTAGCTGGTCTGATCAGAACATCAGAATAGTGTGTGACTGTTGCCATGACTACACAAAAGTTAATTTGATGTCGTTCACAACTGTTGCACAACTTGAAAAGCTCCATTTAACGATAAAAGCTCTCATAAAGGATCTCCATGTGCAGACCTACAAAATTCAACCAACAACAAACAATGTAACCATTATCAGGCCTACAAACAATGTAACCAACAGATTATTTGCAACGGAGAAAGTTTGTTGAATAACAATCTTGTGAAGACAACAATCTTTTTGATGAGACACATTTTCATTTAAACGGATATGTTAATAAACAGAACTGTCATATTTGCAGGGCAGAAAATCCTTGTCTAACCTATCCCAAGAGTAACTGTGTGGTGTGGATTTTGACTAGTGGAGTCTTCAGGTCTTACTTTTTTGAAGATGAGGATGGAAATTCCATGACAGTGAATGGACAATGCTACACAAATATGGTGAAGACATATGTTGTATGCCCTTACCTTAATAATGCGAATAATGAGCAATTATGGTTCCAACAGAATGGAGATACCTGCCACACCTCACACAATACGACAGCCTTGTTGAGGAATAAATTTCTGACCAAAATCCTTTCACACAACAGCGATCAGAATAAGCCAGCTGTTACTTGAGAACCTGTGTCATGTGACTTAACACCCTGTGACGACTTCTTTTGAAAGTATTTAAAATCATACATTTAATAAAAAAAATTCCCAAATATACTATAACTAAAAGAAGAGATTTGTAATGTCACTGCCCAAATCAAGGCAAACTCTTGTCTGCAGATAACAAATTTCATTGATTGTGTTACAACAAGCAGAGCAAGTCATGGAGGACATATTCCAGATACAATTTTTCATATGTAACGTTTTTATATACAAGGTGTTTTCAGAAAGTAATGAGAATTTTTAAATTTTGCGAGCTTGGAGAGTCCGATTGTCAAACATTTTTTTATATTATTTTGGTAAACATGCCCTTGAAGTATGATAAAACTTTCAGCTGTATTCATTGTCGACTTTGTCTGTGACAGCCACTAAGGTTAGATGAGTTTTAATTAGCTCGGCGATTTTCGTTTGTTAAAAGAAATGGATCAAAGAATTTGTATCAAATTTTGTGTAAAAAATGGAATAAAGTGTAACAAAGTGTGTAAAATTTTAAAGCCCTACGGTGAGTCTACTAGAGTAAAGCAAGAGTTTACGAGTGGTATAAGCGTTTCTAAGAAGGCCGTGAAGACGCTGAAGATGACGAACGCCTTGGATGCCCCAGCACATCAACACTGATGAAAACATGGAAAAAGTTAAAGAAATGGTTATTAACAATCGCCAAATCACAATTAGAGAGGTCGCTGATGATGTTGGCATATCGACTGGATCATGTCATGACACGTTTCCAATGTTTTGTGTATGAAACGCGTGGCAGCAAAATTCGTTACGAAATTGTTGAATTTTTAACAAAAACAGCGGCGAATGGAAGTTGCTCAGGAGTCACTAAATGAAGTCAACGACGATGCAGAATTACTGAAATGTATTATAACAGGTGACAAAATATGGGTTTACGGATATGATGTCAAAACAGGCTCAATCATCCCGGTGGAGGCATTCTGGCTCGTCAAGACCGAAAAAGGCTCGACAAGTGTGGTCGATCGTGAAGATTATGCTCACTGTGTTCTTTGATATTAATGGCATAATGCATCATGATTTCCTGCCACCAGGTGAAACGGTCAATAAGGAGTACTACCTACAAGTTCATGGCTTTTGCACCACGATAATGCACCATCTCACACTTCATTGTTTGTTCATGAATTTTTGGCCAAAAACAGTATTGTAACGATGCCCTAGCCTTCATATTCGCCAAACATGGCTCAGTGTGACTTTTTCCTATTTCCAAAAATAAAGAGAACCTTAAAGGGCCGTCGTTTTACAGCCGTAGATGACATTAAAAGCGCATCACTGAAAAAACTAAAGGCTATCTCAAAGATCGAGTTTGAGAAGTGTCTCGAGGATTGGAAGAAGCGCTGACACAAGTGCATAATCTCTAATAGGGACTATTTTGAAGGCGACAACATCAATGTAGAAGAATAAATAAATATTTTGTTCAAAAAATTAAAATTCTGGTTACTTTCTGAACACATCTTGTATAATGGCAACATATGTTTTTATTTGTATTAATGTTGAAATATGATATCATAGAGTACTTTATTCAACACAAAGCTGGCTTTCTTACTGAATGACCCTTTTATTTCAGATGTTCAGAATAATGAGTGGATTCATAATGAAATACTTCCTGATTCCAAACATCAAAATACTCACTGAGTTCATCTTCCCATAACCATACATTATTACATACAGAAATGGAAAAAAGAATTCAAAACGAATATTCCGTATGAAGTTAATTTATTTCAATATCTTCATATTGAAATATTTATTTAACATACATATTATTTGTTCAACATATGTTATAACAATGTTCAAATTTGATAGTTTGATATTGCAGCTTACTTAGATTTTTTTAAATCTATTAATAGTTTATATTTTTTTACTTGAAAAGTTAAAGGGTACTATCACTTAGTTTAAGCACAGACAACAATAAACATGAACTTTATTAGGTTTGGACTAAAGTCATTGAAATGATTATGCGCATGACAATCGTTCATAATAATTATGAATTGGTGTAATATTCAGATCTCATATTTGGAATTGGTAATGCTCAAATATGCAAAAATATTCTGTGCAGCTGATTCTGATTTCAAATACCTAAGTTTTTCAATAATAAGTAAATATGTCTAATCACCCATGTAGTATATCATAACTCACCAAAACCTGAACTCACAAAAAAAAAAAGAAAGAAAACACCTATAGCCCATTTTCATTTGCAGTTCATAGTAAATTAAATATACTCATAATAACATTGTAACCATCATAGGCTTAAGATACTATCACACAAAACATAGATAAAACAGTGAACTGAATAAATGATCAATCTATAAAAAAATAAAGACGAACCAACATTTTGTAGAGGAATAAGAACAAACCAAAAAAAAGTGAAAAAATGAGAAAACTTAACAATAAGGAATCCATTATGAATTTTAATTAATCTACTCCCATGATTTCAAAGAGATGTTTGTTTAACATCTTAAAGAAAGAAAAATAATTACCTATCATTCTATCAAATCAAGACACTTACTTGAAACTACACTGCAGCATCATTTTAATGAATATTCAGTGAAACTTAATTTACACAAAACAAGAAAATAATGTATCTGGTAACATAATTGTAATATCTAAGACTTGGTGAGGGACTAATAACTTCCGAATTACATCAGTGATTTTAATCAATTAGGCTTGATGCATAATTAATTGAAAAATTATATTTTTTTAATTGGTGAACATTTGTAGACTGTTTTAAAACTAACCTAACGTGCAATAGCCTAATTTAAATTAGTCATTTTGTTTTTGTTAAATCATCCATAAATCACTTCAGATCTTTCACCCATCTAGTTCTTAAGTAAAATGAAATATAGGTATAGTAGTATTATTTTTAATACTATACTACTATAGTATTAAACAGTACTATAGTACTGCCAAATAACAAAAAAACAACTTTTTTCAACATTTTCACTGGTAGAACTTGCCCAACAATTCTTTCCATTTCTTCCTGAAACACTGTCAATAAAATTTAATATATATATATATATATATATATATATATATATATATATATATATATATATATATATATATATATATATATATATATATATATATATACACACACACACACACACACCATTTATAACATCCGGTTTGTAAAAAACAGGACAAGTTAAATTGTAAGGTCCTATAAAGTTTTTTTTGTGACATTAAGTGTTTATGAAACTGAAAGCTATTTGAAGGCATATACTGAACGATAAACTCGAGATTTGTAATACTATAAAATAAATAAACCAATAATTTTTGTAACTCATACACATAGCGTACAATTTTATTTTATTTATAATTGGTGCCCAAGTGACACAACTGAGTTTACTTTATAGTATCTTTATCAAAAAGCGGTTGGTTGAGCTTGAGTCTACTTAGACTGTAATGCAATAACACGTTTAGTCATAAAATATGAACAAATTAAACATGAAGTGTTTATATAACAAACAACACAATAATTATCTAAATATTTTGCTGACAAAACTGTTTATAAGCATGAAACTAAGAATGTTCCTACTTTTTTCTCACTGATATTTATTAAGTCCAAATTATATTAAAATATGAAGAAACAGACTGCAAAAATGGGAAACTGGAGATTGTGTTCAAAATACAGAATCTTTGTCCCTAAATACCTGATAAGGCTGTCAGTGTATGTTGTTCCAAAGTTTCTAAAAACAAATAAATACTTAATTTTTCCACCAAATAATTAAAAATGAAACCAATAATTAATAATATTGTTTTAAAAAAATTTACCCCATTTCATACTGGCGACAACAGGCTTCCCGGAAGTCGGTAACAGGACTGAGCTCTGCATAAACAGGACGGCCACCAAACCACCGGTTATTGAGGTCCGAGACAGCTTTCTCAGCATCCTCTTCTCGACGGAACTAAATACAAATATTTAACATTAATTCATTATTCCACTCTAATGATAATCTTAACATTTTTTTTGTTTTATATCTTTTTGTAAATGATATGTTCAGTAAAACCTTTATCATCCAAGGTAATGAAGGGGGGAAGGTAAAAGGCTACAGACAACCCAGAAACCCAAATTATACTGCCCGTAATAAAATAATGTTAATTTTCTTGATTAAAAGTAAAACTAATAAAAATCCTTTTATAAAAACACTTTTTAACAACAAAACAGTGAAAAAAGCATTTACCTTTTTTTGGTATTTTACACAAATGTAAAAAAAAATGTATTTGAAAATGTTTCATAGAGAAACATCCATCACTACATAAAATAATTTTGTGAAACTATATTAGTGGTATAATTTTCATTGATATCAAGGAGTTTCTAGAAATCATTAAAATAACTTTTCACCATAATTCTAGGAAACAACTCACTATAAATACCAGATACTGTATCCATAACTGCAAAACCTACAATATTGTTTTATCTGTAATTTTTTTTTCAAGTAATTGAAAAAGTAAATGAAAATGTGTAATCCCACTTTAAATAACAGCCAATTATATTAGCTATGTATCATTCTTCTCGCATACCAGTTAAAAAACTATTAAACCTACATTTACATTCTTTACATTTTGGATTTTCTTATCTCTTAAAATGGCTTTTACAAGTCAATATTCAAAGGCTATTTTTTTCAACCTTCTAATCTACCATGAAGTAGCCTGTAGAGCGGTAGAAGGTGACGAAGCTGCATACTGGACGTTAGTGCTCATCTTCAGCTATAACCACTTCTAATTTCATAATGATATTTTGAGCTCAGTTGCAAATTTGTAAACATCGTTACATCTACTACTTCTCCAACAAATGCAAACTGTAAAGTGTTACTACTTTTCATGAGGAAGAAGGGAAGAACGCACATCTGAATCATGCAGTGACTTCATCTGTTTTGCGTGCTGAAGGCATGACGGAGAACAGCACTTCCACACTGATGAAGAGCTTAAATAAAGACACCATGAGGATGTGTGTATTATAAATTAAAACTCTAGACTGGCTCTCCGTAATCAACATAATGTACGATAATACACATCTGTATTGATCGTAATACTTTGTTCCATTGAATTAACCATAAATACACCTTTTTAGTCCCCAAAAACTGTAGCCATGACCATTCTGTTGTTTTTGAAATTTTTCAGACTTGTTCGGAGAGTTTGTGTGCACAACCCTGTAACACTGTATACTCAGCTCATTCTGCAGCTTTCATTTTAGTGCCTCCCTCTCTTAATCCTGCACCCTACTGTCGACTTTACAGATATAACATTCTCTTTGAAATTAAAAAGAAAATATCTGTTGTAATTAAAATTTTCTATTACATTTAATTACACAAACATTTAAATCATTTTTGTTGAATGGTAGACATTTATTATCCCAATTGTTACACTGACCAATTAACCTATCACCAGATTATCAACGTTCTACTGTAACTATATGTATCACTAACACAAATTTAATGCAAAATACTTAAAACTTACCTTGATATAAACATTGCCGACCAAATGATCTCCCAGATTGTCACATACATTCATTTCTTCAATCTCTCCATACTAAAACAAAAATTTCATTTTAAATTATTATTACTAATGAAATTTCAAATTATACTATTCTGTCTTTACAAGGCCAAAAAGGTTTGAGAAAAAACCCACATGATTTTACTTCAAAGAAATTCTAGAAACCTAAATTAAGAGGTAATCGTGATAGTTTCTTATGGTTTTTTTACCTAAAAAATTGAATAAAACTGGTCTCAGAGCTGTAAGTCAAGCAGTTTTTGAGAAAATTTGTGTCAAACTCAAAAAACAGACAGAGCGAAAAAACACATTTTTTTACATTTGGCCTAAAATAACTGTTATTTTCCCAATAAACAAATACAATTTTTAAATAAAACTTAAGGGAAATTTAATTTTGAAAAAAATTATGTAAATAAAGTCAACTACTAATAAAGTCAAGAGTAATTGGTTCAGGCGGGTCCAGGAAGACTTAAATGAGCTGGCGATATCAGATGAGATGATTGACGATGTACTTAAACTGCGAAAACTTTTACATAATGAAAACTTAAGTTTCCAAGAAAAACCAACATCTAAAAGGGGCGAGGCAGTCTCGGATGAAAGAAGGAAGGCAGCCTCGGATAGAATGAAGCAGTATTGGATACAGCGGAGGGCAGCTAACGCACATCAAAGTAATTGATTTGGCGTACCCCAAAGTGGGTGATCCGGATGAAAGAAGAAAGTCAACTACAAAAAAAAGAATTTTTGTTGACATCAAAATATTCACAAAATAGCGAGAAAAAGATATTAATTTTCAAACAGAAAGAACAATACTTTTTACATTTGACAATATCTAGTATGAAATTTTTAAGAAATAATTAAATAGTAAAAATAATTTAATAATAAAAATAATAGTATAAAAAATGAAATCAACAGAAGTTACTTAAACCACCAGTTCAATTACTTCATTCACAAATGAAAAAAAAAGAAATAAATGGAATAGAATGTTTTTTTATAATTCCTTAAGTTGGCAGTATTAACAGCTGATAAACAATCACAGTAATGGGTGTACAGAATTTGAATAGTTGTAAATTTTTAAAAGTTGTACTAAAGTGCAGTGTGTGTATGTGTGTGAAGTTGAAGAGTTTACATGTCACATTCTCAAAATGCCATTTCAATTTTCAAATGAGGATGTGCTGACATAATTTTTATTTATGGTTATTCCAATAACTCATTAGCTGCAAAAATAGTATATCAAAAATATATAGAAATATTCCAAATCACAAAATCTTTTTAAAGAATTTTAAGACGAGCAGATTATTGTATTAATAGTGAAGGTGGACATTTTGAACAGTTGTTATAAATGCTTAATATGGTTTTTAACAAATTAATTATAGCTTTTTTACTATTTCATTATTAAAAAAAAAGATACTAGATATTCTTGAATGTAAAAGTTATTATTCTCTCTGTTTGAAAATTAATGTCTTTTTCATGCTATGTTGTGAATATTTTGATGTAATTAGAAATTCGTTTTTTTTGTAATTTCTTTTTTTTAGTTGATTTTATTTGTATAATTTTGTTCAGAATTAAATTTTCTGCGTTTTATTTAAAAATTGTATTTGTTTATTGGGAAAATAACAGAGTTATTGTAGGCCAACTGTTATAAAACATGTTTTGGCTCTTCAGTTTTACACTGGTTTTATAAAAAAACTACTGGACTCACTGCACAGGGTCCAATTTTATTCAATTTTTCAGGTCAAAAACCATAGGAAACCATCACGATTTCCTCTTAATTTAGGTTCTTAGAATTTAAGTTTAGCTTAATTTCTTTTTTTTTCCAGCTATTTTTTCCAGAATTTTTTCGTCAGCTAGAACTCACTAATGAAGCATTTCTAGAATCATGTTTATATAAACTTTTTTCATCATTTTCACTGGTAGAAGTCGCCCAGCAATTCTTTCCATTTCTTCCTGAAACACTCTGTCAATAAAATTTAAAAACAACTAATTATATATATATATATATATATATATATATATATATATATATATATATATACACACACACACACACACACACACACACACCATTTATAATCACCACCAAGATTTGTTCATTCACGTCAATACCATCTTATTCAGTACATTCACTGGTCTTACAATGATAAAGTGATACATTTGTTAACGCAAGGCTACGGTTATTTGTGAACTTTGCAATTGGCCTCTTTTTGTCAGTTCAGATTGGGATTATAGTCGTGTTGTAGATTTTGTTATAAATCATGGCATATTTAAAGAATTGTATTCACATTTGAAGGGCGGCAGTAATTATAAAATTGATGAGGAAATATTATATTTTGCAGTAACCGGTGTTATAATGTTCGTCACAAGTAAAAGGCTATGTTTTGTCTAAACTTCTATTATACAAAACCATGTTAGGTTCTTAAGTTAATTTAAAAAAAAGTTTCTATTGTTTTTATTATTAGTTACACGCATTTAATTAATTGTTTTTGAAATGAAAAACATATTAGCTACTTTCCACACAGTAGTAATTTTATGTTATGCATGTCATTTTTATTTTCAATTTTTTACTAACTTCTCCATAGTTTCTGCACTTTTGTATTTTAGGACATGTAAAGTCCAATAAATAAAAACTCATATTTACCCAGTTGTACATATTTTAAATTGCTATTTGTTTATTGTTTTTATTGTGTAAATGTTAATAATATATTCTAGCTAATATTTTTATGACGTGTAGTTTTTTGTTAGCCCTTAGAAGCTCGAATTTTAAAATTTCTGAATTTTTTATTTTGAAAAATAGTGATTTAACCAATAAAACTGTACCGCATCATATCGAGAACCAAGGAACAAAGGGAAAAATTGTACAGATTTTAAGTACATAATTCATGTACCACAGATTTCTAGATTATACAAGCTCTATCATGTCTCTGACACTACTGTCCATCTACATTCAGATAATATAAACCAATAGTTATCACTGACGTATTACATAAACAAACAAAAATTAGTGTGCTGCAGGGTTTCTAATTCTTAGTTAATTGGCATTTAGTTATTATGTTTTTGTTCTTTTTTATTTAATCTCTTTTTATTGACTAAAATATTTTTTTATTTGCAAAAAAGTCTAGTTTTTTATAAATAATCACTACAATTATTCAAAATATTCATTACATTTAATTTATCTGTTTCTCTTAACTTAAGTAGTGTAACACTCATAATTCAAATTAACCCATTGGAAACTGGATTTTACTAACATGCTATTGGCCTTCAGTACTGAATTTTTTCAGTAGTTTACACTAAGATTATGTGCAATAATAAAAGCAACTAACCTACCAATTTTATCCTACATAATGTTGTTGTAATTGTTAACACATATTTAGCCAACACTTTTAACACTATATTAACATTTTTTTATGTTTATATATTTACACTATGTACATTTTGTTTCCTTTTTTTAAAATTTGTCCGACTATGATAAATTTCAAAACAATTTTCCAAATGCAAAGGAACACTACATTTTTTGCACTGGTAAATTGTTTCAGACCTTTTTCCTTTTGCAGCACGTACTCTACACTTTCTAGATGGCCTTGCTTTGCTTGTTGGGGATTTTCCTATAAAATGTCACCAGAATTTTAGTTATATTTGGATTAGAAGTCCACTGCCAATCATTTACTTGTAGGTTATGTGTAGTATTGTCTGCAATTAGGCATATTTTCACAGATCTCATCATCACTGTTATCACTATCACTACTGTCATTTTTAACAATACCTTCTTGCTCTTCATTATCACTGATCTCACAACTACTTTCATTTAAAATATCCCCAACAAACTCACTAAATGCACTCGAAGAAATAAACAATTCCTTACGAGAAGCCATGTTTCTACAACTGTCAAATTCGTACACAACTTCACAAAGAAACTGGCAGAAATTAACGAGTAACAACGGAAATAAACGAAGGAAAAATATCTCATAGATTGAAAATAGATTTATATTTCTATGTTCGACTTTTAGGCTAGAAATATACGGCAAAGAGATCAGGGAAGTAGAGGACGGACATTGCCCGTCTTTAGTACTCAAGCCATTGAGAGAGAAGGACGAGCAATATACGTCTTTCGTTACCAATGGGTTAAGCAGGCAGGCAGCATAAGACACCGAACAGCTGTTTGCAAGGCCAAGAGTCCAGATAACAGCAAAGCAGAGTGAGAGACAGTCTGATCATCACTGTACATTCCGGTCATGATGGAAAGAAAAACATAACGAAAGCTAATATATGTGCCACATAACCATACAAAAGCAGGAGTGCAAATTAATACAGTAAATCAAAAGGAACATAGTTCTAGTGTATTTACTAAAACACCTAAAGTAATATAAAATCAATTGAGGTTAAAAATTCCAGGAATACTTGAGCTTCAGACTAGGTAGGCTGAACAACTTTTTTTTTGCATTTAAACTCACGAAAATTTAGTATCTAAAACTGCATGCCCATTCAGGCAGCATTAATAAAAACCAATATAATGTTCATAAAGCCTAATTTTGTTAAAAACGTAATAAATGTAAATTAGAATTGGTAGCTCAGTGAATCTCATTTTATTAAAATTTTATAACCCAATAATTCTTATGATGTAACTTTATAATGTAAATTGAACTCAAATTAATTTGCAACAAAGCCTGTTTTACTACAAATTCTGTGTTATTAAAAAGCTTTTTAGTCAAAATAAAGTTAATAGCTATAATTATTTTACATTAACAATGCCAAATGGTTCACAATGCCTATTTCTACTGCCTATTATTGACTATTTATGATTTACTAAAACAAGGAATTACAAGAACTAGTTTCCAATCCAAACATTACAAAAGGAATGTTTCCAATTCATAGTTTTTAGTTATAAGTAGTTAATCATATTTTTTCAATATTTGTAAAAAAAAGAAAATGAATTTATTTCTTTTGAAATGTTTCCAACCCGTAAGTTTTCTAATGCATATATCTAATTAATTAATTTGTGACCAATTATTAAGGTTTTTTTAAAATGAATCTGTATTTTGTAATGAGTATAAATTAAAAATTTTAATATTTATAATTTCAAAATTTTGAAACATTTAAAACATATTTTATTTATCATATATTTAAAAACATTTAATCATATATATATATTATTTCTCGAGCCAACATCCCTTTTTCTCAGCACATACTATTCATACAGGCATAAATGAGGTACCTTTAACCGGCTTCTGATATTGCAAAACGATTTTGCACTAAAACTTACTGTTTATGGAAAATTTTAACATAAAATACTCTTTTAACTGCCATAGGCAAAATAGCATCATGGATATGCGGCATCACAAATCAGACAGTATTTCATATATTTTACAAAGCTAACTTATTAATCATGAATACACAATCCCACTACAAATGCCACTTTTTTGCATAATGTGCTTAGAACAATTTCAATATTTACTTAAAAGTCATTAAACTTACAGGTTATGTAGCCCTACTGACAGTCCCCTATCCTTGCCCATCTTACAAGCCGGGACAAGCATTTCAAATACCAAACACATGTTTTGGACACTGTTTTTACACAAATATGTTTGTGATTTCTCCTTCGATCGTGCATTTATCTATTGTTAATCGATCGCTTTTCAATTTATTTTTTTAAACGTGTTTTCCTTTCTTCTAACTACCGCTCTCACCCTAACGACTACTTTTACTCAGAAGGCTGTGTTTAACTTATAATTTTCATAGTGCAAAATTTCACACAGGCCCCTGGTCCTGAAATGTTTACAAATTTATATCTTGAAATTCCTATAACCCAGATAAATTCGTTTGTATTGTTTGATAGCTCATGACCCAAAATTTATGTTTAATTTCAAAGCTTTGAACACATTCATTGTACCCATAAACTATATATATATATATATATATATACACGGTAGGGGCCACGGTGGGTGTGCGCAGTAGACTACCGCGTGCGTGACGTCACTGAATCTTCACTGCTACGTTCTGTAATTTCCCGTTTAACAATTCGGTGTTCTGTAAATGTAGTTGGAGATTCGGTATGTTTATATGAGTGTTTGTTTTAAGTAAAAGGTCTTTTTTGTGTAAATAAAAGGTGATAATTTTGTTTGGTGGTCGAGGTTTAATAAGTGTAAGAAAAGATTTAATTAGCCTATGTTTTGAATCCTAAAAATACATAATTTGTTTTGTTTGCTGTTGTATAATTGTGTATGCATAACAATGCCTAATTGCGCTATTGCCAATTGCTATAATAGTAATAAGAATTGTAAAGGGAAAGGAATTACATTTCACAGAATTCCAAAAGACAAAGGCCTGAGAAAAGCGTGGGTTCATGCGTGTAAACGAGCAGATCATTTTAATTTTGATAATGTTAAAGTCTGTTCACTTCATTCTGATGACGATGATTTCGAAAGGGATTTTAAATCCGAAACCTAAAAAACAGCTGAAATCCGGTGTCATTCCACGTTTTAACATTCCCACCGTTGAAAATAAATGTATCAATTCTGAACGAGCTGCAAGGATTAAAAACGTGAAAACCAAGAAACATTAAAAAAACTTATTGACGAGTCCGATGTAAATCTACCAGGTAAATCACCTGTAAATGGAAATGACGTTGGTGCAATTGTAACGTGTAATTCTGTAAATGAAACCACGTTAGTCAGTAATTTTCTTTTTCAGTAAATGAAATTCTTTCTTAGTCAGTAATTTTAATACAAATATCGTTGTAAATAATGCCTCTGTAGAGGAAATGAAATGTTTAAGAAATGAAAATTTATTTTTGAAGGAACACATTCAACTTGCATTACAAGAAATGGCCTCGGTTAAAATAAAAATGTGGCTTTACAAAGCAATGTTACTAATTTTAAGAATTTTTTTTCTGATAATATGTGTTGAAACATAAGTTCTAAGAAATACGTATGTTTTATTTTACTGTTTGCATAATAGGCATACGCCTATTTGCTATTTAATTCGTTGTTAATTTTTTATTTGAGATGTGCGTTTTCACAGTCAACCACATAATTATCACGGAAAATCCGCATATATGTAATTCATAGTGTGATGTGCTTTTAACTTTCAAACAAAAAATAACCTGGAATTTTTCAAGCTATGGACCTTATAATTTACTTTACTTTAATATTATGTAATATTGTATAAAATAAAATGTTTTTGTTTTGACAATGAGCGAATTCAGTAAGTAAAGTAATTAACAGCGTTATTAATGTTCGATTTAAGGAATTGTTATTGTAATTGCTATAATACAGTTACTAACACTAACATTACAAACTGTTTTCTACTGAACACTACGTCTGAGCTAGACTCGATCAGGGATTCGATGACGTACTTCAGCCGGCAAGTGGTGGGGGGGACATGCGTGTGGCCCCTACCGTGTATATATATATATTCACAGTGTCCCCAATAAAAATTGTTAATTTTTTTGCTATTAGAATACAGTTGTTTGATTGATACAACCTGTAATACTTGTTAGGGTCCACAGTTTTGTGCCATCAGAGGAGGGTTTGGGGAATGACTTCTCTGGCAAGGGTGAGATAGCAAAATTGATAACAAAATCTAAATAAACAGAATTTATTCACTAATAGTGTATAAGTTGTTAAGTATTTCAATGGTGACAAGTTTTATACTTGTCTAATTCTGGTTAGTCTACTCACTTTTGTGTACTAAGTCTTATACTTAAATAGTGTGAGTTAGGTTTGATTACTGTTCACTCTGTGTGTAGCAGGAGTAAATTTAAAAGCATTTACATAAAAATATATTCATGATTTTTGTAAAACCCAACTTAGCAGTACGTTATTACTGTTTTGAACGATATTGGTTAAAAGGGTTACATGTTATTGGTTAACATCGTTTCTGTCTGTTGCTTACAACTATTGCCAAATAAACATGAAATTTTGTTACAAGTGGTCAAAAAACAAACTCAAGGGAAAAATGACTATTATAATAGTACCCACACTATTAACCAGCAGTTTTAAAAATTATAGCGTTAAACAAGTACAAAATTTTTTTATCAGACTAAAAATCAACTGTAGTTTGACTTACCTTATCCTCACATTCAACAAAGACGTCTTCAAAGAAGTTGTCATAATGTTCTTGCATCTCCTCATCGGAAACATTGCTGATCACTGCAGACATTAAAGGATCAAACAAAATGCCTGAGAAGATCAGATCAAAACACCAAGGACAAATCAAGTTGAGGATCAAGGTTAAGGGACAAAAGTGGTAGTTCAAGAAATGTATCATTGAGTTCAAGAAATGATAATAAATGAACATTTATACTAGGTGTAGACAAAAAGCTACATTTTTTTACAAATAAATGGAAATCGTATCAGTGCATGTGGTTTTAAATATCACCCCTACATAACACTATATCATCAAGTTGCTACTAAAATGTATGGTTTGTTTTTTTTTTTTAACGTCCGACTATTGTGCACACTTGGGTTAATGCAGACGATGGGATGATTTATAGCGTATGAAAATGCCAAGCCCTGGCCGGGAATCGAACCCAGGTCCTCAGTGTGAAAGCCCAGTACGCTATTAACTAGGCCACCAAGGCGGCTAGATATGTATGGGTTGTATGGTTTGTTGAAGGAAGTGTATAGAGATGAATAATGTTTAGCACTTACAAAAGTCTGAGTATTTTTGTTATTTATTTTATTTTTTATGTCCACCTTTATACCAATTAGGCTAATAAGAACTGGGGATTGACGATATCAAGAAAAAACATGGCACCAACTAGACTTTGGTAGGTTTGATTCTGAGACCTTAAGGCATAAATCTGAAGATGCAGCAGACCATTATATACTTTAACCACTTTGGACACCCAGGCCTTGCACATCAAAGACAGATGCAAACATTAAAAATGTCAGTGAACTGATGTGGAAAAAAACAGTTGAGTATTCGAGCTGTTGCTGCATTCACAGAAATCAGCAAAAAAAAATTTTAGTTTGATTTTACATTAAACCTTTAACAGAAGCAAAGTGTTCAAAAATGGTGCTAAACAATATCACACTCAAACAAAAGGAATTTCAAAGAAACAGATGTGCTGATATTGAAATGATCCTAAATTTTTAGTGTATTTTTCTCCAGCGAAAAATTTTTCAGGTTATCATAGCTAAGGCGTTTTAGAGAGAGTGATAACGTGTGATGAATAACATAGTCTTTGACACATATGATCAGTGCATTAGGAAAGTTTCAGTTCACTAAAACACAAACAAGTTTGAATGTGAAAACAAAAATTCACAGTAATTATGATTGTTTTCTCAATATCTGTAGGACTGTATGCATTAACTGAGTACTTGAAAGTCAACCAGCAATGCACTGATGAACACTCTGACTACTGTTTATGAGGGATTAAGAAAATGCCAATATTATTTATAAAATAATATATGGATTCAGCTCTACACTGAATTGTGTCAAAACATTTTTAGCCAAGCATAGAATCTTCTTGTAAGAACATCCTACCTGACTCTTACCTTCTTACAAACAATCAACTTCTGAACTTTCAAAGTTAAGAACATAGATCCAGGAACTAAATTAGAAAAACCATCTTGAAAAGTGATTGAAAAAGTATTTCTTCTATAATGACAACAATATTTTTTAACGTTTAGAAAAAAACAAAATGTAATTTTATTTTGTTTATCATTTTCACACAGTTTTACATGGTAAGTCTTTATAGGGTCTTTATGGGGGGGAGATATCACTGCAAAGAAAGCAATGGAGAAATTGTTGTGGTCACTGCTCGTTAAAAGTATCCTTTTCAGAATATTTAATAGCCTTTCTTTCACTAGGTGCTTGTATAACCGACAAAGTGAGTGATATATTATGATGACAGATAGAGTGACCAGTGATAACATCTTTACAGCCTAAAACGCATGTGCAGTATGTTTAATTCGGCAATTCACTACCATTATCTTAGGTTATTTCACAGACATTAGTTTTAATTACAATCCGAATCAGTAAATAGTAGAATAGGCCTAGTCTTTGAAGGTAAACTAAGGCAATCATTTTTCAAGTGTCATTTTATATTTTAGGATCTATTTCTTGCAACTCTCGAGTTGTGGATATGAATGTAGATATACATATGTACCTACATGTATAAATATTGTGAACAGTACTGATTCTAGGAATATAAATAAAGCACATTTTCCTTGTTTGACACATTTGGCAATTTATTATTAGGTTCACTTGTTAATTATTGTGGTTAGTCATTTGACTATATGTAGTGGCACTGCTATCTCAGTTTTACTATACATAGTGTACTGTATAATCTCTGTACAGCTAAGCTAAACGTGCTTTACAATTTATTTTTGATTGGCTTTTTCATTTTCACTGCTTTGTTATTGCATAATGTTATTTGTATTTTTACTAATGTATTCCTCTGTAGTGAGTGAACTATGAGTGGAAAATGAAAAAGGATTATATTTTTTTTTCAAAAAAAAAAAAAAAAAAAAATTGAACACAATAAAATAGTTGGATAATGTAGCATTGACTAGAAAAATTGCTGCTGGTTTAGAAGTTGGTGAAATGATAGTTTTGGATTGGAAATGTAATAGGAACAACAGTGAAAAGTGGGTGAATCAATTGTGAGTGAAGGAGTAGATTGACATGAAAATCCATGAAAAAAGGCATAGATGATCAAAATGATGAAATGGCATGATGAAATGAATGATGAAAATCAATTGAAAAGACATCTGAGGCTTTGTTTCTATGGTTTTCACTGCTGAGAGGGATGGGAAGTCCAGCAAGTGATACAGTACTACAAGCTAAGACAAACAAATTTCATAAGAAGTTTAAGGATGGAGAGCAACATTTTTCTATGAGCGATGGTTGAGTTGGAAAAAGTTAACTTTTATGGCTGTCATTAAAAATATTACCAAGTAGATCTGAAAAACCTGCACCAGGATTAAAAAAAGTAAAGAATGTGTAATGATTTTGGCAGTATGCAATGCTTTTGGAACTACACTAATGCAAAAGTAAGGCCTACACTAATTCAAAAGTCTAAAATCCAAAGGTCTTCACGAATAATATAAATATTATAAATTTTATTACGAATATTATAAATTCTTTGTCTACCATTTACCACAACCAAGTGGATGGTTCGTTAAATTTTTAGTTGCTGGTTTTTTTGATGAATTTGCTTCTGTCACTGAGTGTTTCTTAAAAAAACTAAGTCTGTCTAAAAAAGTTATCCTAGTATTAAACAATAAGCCTTCTCATCTTGACGTGAATGAACTATGTAATGTGATATGAAATTATAGCCCTAGATCAAGGTGTTTTTTGAAAAGAAACTACCAGCGAAGTTTTCTTCAGATGTTGATCAACAGGTTGTATGAGGGAATGGGCATTACTGAAGCTCTAAAAAAGATCACAGTGAAAGATATTTCCTATTGTATTGCAACGTCGTGGGACAAGATAAAATGTTCAAACAGATAAACATGAAAGAAACTGTTTAGCATAAAAAAAAAAATAAAAAATGTGCCAAATTGAACAATGAAAACCTTGTCAATGAACTAGTTGAACTAGCTAATGAACTACCTGTTGAACTTTCAATTGAAACTGCAGACATTCTTGATTGGTATAATCAATACGTGCAAATGGAGCTTATTGATGACACAACTGCCAATATGGTAAACAACTTTCATGTCAAAGAGGATGATGCTGATGAGACAATTCAGAAAGTATCTCATTCTGATGGCTTAAAAGCAATTGAATCAGATTTTGCCAACATTGAAAAGCAAGATGAATCCCCATCAAACGATCTTTTTTTTCTACAGCGTTGGCGCCAATATTGCCACGTCCAAAAGAGGCAAGAAGTTTTTTTTACGAAATAATTTTGTTTAAGATAAAACACTATACAGATTTTTTATTTTTATTGAAGTTTCTTACTAAATTATGTTTAGTTGTTAGTATATAACCTATTTTAAACATTAAATTTATTTTTCATGTTTTTTCGTCATTTGCAAACAAACTCTGTATTACCTAAGGTAGTTTCCATCCCAAATACCTTGGATAATCATTAGTCTACTGTTTTACTAAAATCGAATTATGGGCCAAGTTTGAATCAAATTGAACCAAAATTGCTAAGTGACGGTGCACGTAAGCGTGCGCATGAGCGTTCACAAATTTTTAACAACCCCTCACCTAAAAATGACCTAGAGGTCAGATTCAGAGCTCATTTCAATGTCACAGGTCTGGGTCTTATCCACTCCAATTACTCAATTTCCAATGAAAATTCACTAAAAGTAAACCCTGAACATCAAAAAGTGTAAATAATTTCACCAGTGTATTCACCCTTAAAATTTGCATTCATTATTTTAAATGCAATTTGATAATTTACACACATTTTAACAATGATAATAATGATGGTAATTTTTTTAATGGCTGCCATTTTAAAACTATATATATAGTACTGTATAAACTAATTTTGAACTTAATTAATAGCCCCACATCTAGGTCTTACTGTGAAGGCCAATGAAAATTTACTAATAATGGTCTTTGGTAGGTACTATCAGGACTATACAAATACTGTATTTACTAAATTTTTACAAAATGAAATTTATGTTACCAAATATGATGATATTCTTTATAATGTTTTGTTTTTATTATATTTTGTTAATGATTATGTTTTATTGAATGTAATTTTACATGTTATTTAAATTTTATTTTTGTATACCACTGTATTATTTTACTAATTTTACTTTTTTGCTATAATAATTGTGACTGGCCATAAAAAAATAATTTGTCAACAATAAAATTAAATAAATAATATTAACTTAATGAAAACGGCAATAAAACTTTATTGGCCAATATCAAAATATTTTTCTTTCTTCACTAAAAGAATAAGGACAATAGAAATACAGTATTTTAAGAATTAAAAATGGATATATTTCTAGTATTATATTTCATAAAAATACTTCATAATACTTACAATGTGAACCATCTGCTGATTTTGCTGAATTCTGTGGGTTCACATACAGATTTTGCAGTAAAACTGTCTGTAAAACACAACAAACTAAATAAATATATGCCCTTTATAATTAAAAACAAGTGAAGCACTCTCATTCTAAATTCTTTTTCAAATACATGATGTCACAAAAAACACTCAGATAACCTATTTAAAACTGTGCTCCTAAACAAAACTACTGTATGATTTTTTTCTAACAAAATATTGACTTTGTTTCTCCCAGCAGTCAACTTTTAACATTTATTTGTACACCTTGCACAGTAACACACCTTGAATTTTATTAATATTTACAATTCTAAATATATTTTTTTCCAAATAATGGTCATATTGAGAACAAGACCATTACAATAAAACCTTGATAATCTGAACCTTGGTAATCTGAACATTCAGTAATTCAAAACCAATATAGGCAAAATTATTTTTTGTTTTAGTGGCAGAAAATATAGCACTAAAGCTTCTTAGATGTATTTTTTTTTTTTTTTTTTTTTTAGTATAGCCATTTTGAAACATCTGACTATGTTGTGTTAAGATAAAGTACTGCATTATACAACTAAAAGCAGTAAACATAATTTCAAAATTTTCTGAAATTAATAATTTTGTATTTATTATTCATAGACATGACACTGGAAAAACTTATAATAAAATATATTCAAATTAAATATTTTTGTTTAATGATACTCTTAAATCAAGGTTTTTTAAAAATCCCACTTCACAATCACAAAAAGAATGTAATATCTTCTCACTTTTTTTTACCTCGTTTGTGTGTTTCCACATAAAAACATCTTTTGTATAATTTCCTTTTCTTTCCATCTAAGTAAAATGTCGCGTAAGAAGTGCCGTAATGTTAAAACACAGCGGTTGTTGCATGGCGTTGTTGCTACTTTGTACCAATAAAGGCAGTTGCATTGTCCTATTGTATTCTTTAAATTATATATAATGCAAAACAAAGATGTGTAATCAGCTATAACCTAAAATCTAAGTAGTGTTTTCACGCAAATACTAAAAGCAAGACATTCAGTGAATACTGATGTCTTGATTCATGCTATTTAATCATAAAACCACGCCAATTCAGACTTACCCTTCTCAAAACTAAACACTTTACTATATATTCCCACAAAACAAAATTTTCAAGAATTGTATCAAAATAATGTCTTAATGTATTATAAAAGGATTTTCTGTCATTTTGTTGCACTTTATTTTGTAGGCCTAATATAATTATTCCTAAACCCTATTTAAGTACAGCATTCTACAATGAACCTGTTATTAGCTACACTTATATTTATGTTTGATAATACAAACCACCTATGGTTCCAATTAGTTCTGATTATTCATGTTCTACTATATTTAAAAAAAAGCTTAATAAACTTGAATTCTATAATTTATGTGGCATATTCTTCATTTGGTTTAGACTAACCTTATATGATGAGTTAATAGATTTTTAATTAAATATGAATAATGTAGTTGTTAAGAACTACAGTGATTGCTAGTTATATCACGGTATTGGGTGTAACGCAGGTCTCTTATACCCCTCTTTCTTAATGTGTGATAACTCATGCGGATTTAAATAACTCACATGTCAAAATTCACGGGCAAAGCATGACCAGTTTTTTTCGAAAATATTGCTTCGAAAGCAATATTACTATCGATAACAGATAATGCATCTCTCACTGTCTCATTTTTGTTAATATAGACATAGTCATTAACATGTTAATTAATATAAGTCTCAGTTATTTAACATAGCACATAAACACGCCAGACTACACTCTATTGTCTCATGAACTGTGATTCTACTGTCCAATCCATATACTGTCCAAAGTACTGTAGTAAGTGTGTGACTAACACATTTTGGTTTAGCCTATGTAGCATTACAAGCTGATCTATAGATATTTTTTTTCATCCGACATACCACAATCAGCACTATAACGCAGTTGGTCCACTTTGTAAAAATGTGTGTAATAACAAATTACTCCAGTTCTAAAAAAAGAAAACTGTTAAATGACATCAAATTTATTTACCTGGCTAAAAGTTGGTTTGTTATGGATTCTTGAACAACGATCACCATGACGACAAGCACCAATCTTGAAATAAAATGAACAGTTTACTCTGAAAAAATAATGGTAAAATGTAGTGGCACAGGTCTACAAATTTTATTCATTAGAATAACCAAACAATTTTATAATGTATTTTGTAAATAGTGTCTCTGTAGTTCAATACATACTGGACCACGCCTTATCAGATTATAGAGGTCTATTGTAATACTGAATTTTTAATTAAAAAAAGATTTTTTTTTAAACACAGTCAATTTTCACATTTTTCATTTTTTTTTTCTTGCTTGTGACTATTGTACAGGATAAAGTAACACTACCATAACAGAAATAAAAATACAGAATTTGAACAGTTAATTAAAGAGAAATCAAAACATAAATATAGATATTTATTTAATAAAGTGTTTTGGTTCCTCTTATTATCCGAAGACTAAAAGCAGGCATTAATGCTAATATGCTTCAACATCAATACTAGTTAACACTGATCATGATGAACTGTTGAAGTAACCTGCTAAACATTTGTAACACTATATTTAGTTTCCATTCTTCTGTCTACTGTCCAGCAATTTTAATCAAGTAGGGTAATATTTATTCAACTAGATATTTAACCACTGTTTATGCCAGTTAATACTATATTATACTAGATTAATGTTTGTATTTTAATACTTTTGTTCATTTATAGTTTTTGACAATTTTACAAATAGTTTTGAACATGTGATATTTCTTATTTAAATGACAGAACATTCACATATTTTAAATAAAAAAATGATTCACCTATTTAGTTTGTAGTATATTGCCTACTCTGTGATAGGGACTTATTTTGGATGTTTAAGAAAAAATCATTTTAGTAAAATTTAGATCACTGCACATATTTATTTAAAGTTACTTATGTATCAACCGTTATAAATCAACTGTCAATGTAATTTATACATTAACTGATAATGTGGACTATGGACTATGAGAGTTGCATTAGCAGGTTAGCACTGATAGTGGCTAATTTGAGAACTACGATTTTGACTTTGATAAATATAAAGTGTAAGCAGTTTTTGATTTTTCGGTAATTTTTTTACTAAAACATTTTAAAGCGCAGAAAGCATGGAAGGTACAATAAAATAAAAAATAAAATGACCGCATAACATCAAAATTGCTATCGTGCAAAAGTAGGTAACATGTTTTTAATGGTTAAAATGATAAAAAACCTTTTACTTTAAAGAAACTCAATACCTAACTGACACGGTTGTTGTGTGGTGAACCTAACACGGTTGATAGGTAATAAAAATACCTTCATTTTTTAAAAAAAAGAATACTCAATAACCTAACTGACACAGTTATTAGACAGTGAACCTAACATGGTTATTATGTAATAAGAACACTTTTATTAAAACAAAACAAAAAAAAACTCGATAACCTGACAAGGCATTGAGGAAAAAGTTATTTAGTTGAACTAACTATCCAGTAGGTAACAAATTTTGATATCTAAGATGATAAAAAGACCTTAATTTTTTTAAATATTCAATGACCTAACTGACACAGTTGATATGTGGTGAACCTAACAAAAAAGAGCCAAATTGTGAATTTCACAAATAACGGAAGCCATTTTAACAATGTTTTCATTATAAGAACAAACCAACAAAAAAGGAATAAACCTTAACATTTAATAATGACTATCAGAATGTGTAATGCGCATGAGCAGTAAGTATATGTAGTTAATAATAACGCTCATTTGCGGTAATCAATATAAGAAATTTAATATGTTTAATGCAATGTAAACAATAACGATACCACAATATAGTTCCATAAAGAATGGCTTAAAATCATAAGTAATCTTTAAAACAATTATTTTCCGTATGTGAATATGTGTTAATTACATAATAAGGTAAAAAATAAAACAAAAAAACAATCAAAAATCACTATGTGAAAAAATAACATACACTGCATAAATACCCCGACTTTTACACAGTCACATGGATGATGGACAATAAATTTATTTCTACTGTAAGTCCAAGTGACAGTTTTATAAATGGCCAAAAAATAGAAGAGTTGCTTGACTAAAGATAAAGATTTTTGGATCTAGGAGCAATACTTTGCTTGATGATCGGTGGATGATCATTAGCTGGTCCTCCGCCGCTTAGGCTGATACAGACATTTCAGAAAACAATTCCTCTTACTATTAAAACAACATCCTTCATGACAATTTCTACTATCCAATTTCTAGGGAATAAAGAATCAAACACATGGAGCCTGTGTTTAATACAAAATATACCTGCAAATAATGTGTTATACTATTCTGCATTCATTCATACATGATTATCATATTCCTCAACATTACTAAATCACAAGCACTATTAATATTATACTTTTAAAGACAGTTATACTTCAATATATTGGCTTACTCACACAAGACATTAAGGAAAACACAAAAAGATATTTACTCTTCAGTGACATAGGCCCAAATATTTTTTCAGCAAGTATGTAAATACATGCAATTTTAGGTTATAAACACATTACCCTAGAAATTAATCTGACTTTTTTTACTCTGAAAGTAGTCGTAGCATTTCTCTAAATAAAACATTTGGACCTCCAAAAACCAAAATAACAAGAATAAGTATTTAGGCTCTTCCATTTAGTACAGTAATATAAAATCTTGAAAATATAAACTAGACCTACTTACTTGTCCTTTTCTGTTCCAAAAATTGAAGCCAAATATTCTGCCATATTTTAATATTCAAATATTAAATTTCAAATTTCAGAATTTCATGCCTATAACGTACACATAACGTACAACAAACTCATAAACTATGAAAATGGCTGATAGACAATAGAATAGACAATTGCGGACAGTGTCTCCACCGTGGGGAATTATTTTGTACTAAATTTCCCTCTAAAAATGTACTACATATGAACACAATTACAGTTTCAATCACTAGTTTATAACAACCACACCACTAAGAAATCAGCCAATAATGACCATTTCCACAATTCAAACTACCATTATTCTCACAATTTGCTACAAAGCAAAGATATGTCCTCGAAACAGTTCCCAATCACTTTCATATTGTGTCGTATCTTTCCTGCTAGGTGTAATATATAAATCATTCTCTCATCATGGCTTTGAAATTCTGGGTGAAACTTATTGTAGCATGCTTTGACTGTTGTCGGACGTTAAAAAAAAAAAAAAAAAAAAAAAAAAAAAAAAAAAAATTGTCACTGTTGTCTTGCAAACAAACAATAATTTGTCCCGCAAACAAACAAACATCTTCAGGTTTACAAGTAGCTGGCAACTTAAGTCGTAAATTTATTTGTCAAAAAAAAAAAAATTTACTTAAAAACTTAGAGGTCTATTTTGACATTAAGAAATGGTGTAATAGTGATGATGGTAAAAAAACTAATTTGTCGTAAAGAAATTGTGTAATAGTAGTGATCATATAAACAATTGTCTATATAATACAAATGTTTCCAGTACATTGTTTTTCCTTCAATTTTTTATTAGAAAGATGAATTTGTTTTGATAATGTTGTCATGGTTAATTTATTCTAATAAAGACGATGTAATCAAGTCCTCATTGACTGAAACAAGTCAAACTGTCTCGCAGTTATGAGTTACGACCTACAGCGCTACAGCTGTTGATATTTTGTAAACTGTTTGGTAGTGGGTTGAAGTGAAAAATCGTTTATTGAAAAAATATAATGTACTCTAAAAAATAAGATATAATTGAAATTTATTCATCCTGTTATCAGTGACAGACTACCTGAAATATTCAATCATTACTTATTTAGGTAACATGAACATACTTGTTATGTAACTTTTTTAAGGAAAATCTTAATTTTGTGAGTGCACCTTGACAATTCCTTTGTTTATGTTTTAATCACTGGTTTGGTCTAATATAAATTAAGCAACAATTTTATTAGTCTAAAAATTGTTTTTCCTTTAGTAATTTTATTATTATTTGTATAGGTGGAGATGTGTAGGTTATTAACTGAACTACTTATTCTTTATAATAAAGGTGTGTTTACCCAGAAAATTTTGCTGTTGATTTTTGTAGGAACCAATGTGGTGTGTACCAGTGTTGAGCACAATTAATTGAAATTTTATTAGTTCCTTACAGAACAGAAAACATTTCTTGTTCTGACTGAAAACTTTCCTTTTAGAAATGATGAAAAACATTCTAGCATTTTCAAAAAAAAAAAAAAAAAAAATTCTAAAACTTGCGCTTTTGCTTTGTAGTAAAGTAAAATTTGTATAGGAACGACCTTTTCCTAGCAAATTGTAAACAGAAAATAATGTAATTCGAAAACTGTTATGAAGTTATGTTTTCATGAATTGTAATTTTTTACATAGTAATACAGATTCTTCCCCAAAAACTACACTAATATAGATATTTTTCCAAAGTAAAATAAAATTTCAAGAGTTTTTACACTTCTTTGTATATTATTTTGTATTTATTTCAAGAAATTAATATTGAATTCTAGTGAGTAAAGTTGTAGGTATGTGTTCTTTAATCTGTAGGCATATCTCTTTCCCTCGCATTTTCCCCCTTTTATCCATATCTAACTGAAAAATGTTGCAATTGCAAATACATTATCATTTATAATTTAAATAAAAGTATTTGTGGGTAAGAAAACTAATTTAATGGGCATATTAAATAGCATGTATTTGGTCACACTTTTGTTAATATAGCAATATGTTTTATGGCATTTGTTCTACATTTAATGGTGATTCTAAGTTATGTATGTATCGTGTTATATAAATGTCACATATCATTTATTATCATTAATGTAATGATAAAATGTCACGATATATACCTATTTGACTATATGACATTTGACTTTATTATATCTATCATGCAGTCTATTAGTATTCTGTTATAAATGACTAAACATTTCATTATAAATTGTTAGGCTATTTCTGTTCTAGTTATTTAAAAATTTAAAAATATCCAAATTAAATTCCAGTTGCTGATCATACAAATTATAGTATTATATATATATATATATATATATATATATATATATATATAATAGTATTAAGCTTGTCATTTATTTATCTACCAATAGGTTCCCATTGTGATTAAATCTTAAATTATAGCTACATTCATCACAAAAGATTCCAAAAATTTTAGCATGAAAACACTTGAAATTAATACAGTTATGACTTATAATTACTAAGTTTCATTTTATTCACTAATATTAATTTATTAGGTTATCATCAACTGCACGTGTTTGTGTTGATATGGTGGATGCCACACCATTGAATACCATAAATAAAGTAAGTCTCACGTAATCTCATGTTATTTAACTGTGAGCATGTTATGTCTGCTTGTTATCCAGACTTGTAGAAAATCTTGCAAGCTTCACACCCCATCATTCTCAGAAAATTCTGGTTTTTGTATCATAAAAAACATTAAAGTTATCTTCTTCTTTTTTCAGGGTTGTTCCTTGCTCTTTTTTCCATTGTTTTCCCAAATTGTACCATATGAATGTTTCTTGTGAATATCAATCTATTATGTGTGTTAATGTGTGTGTGTGTGTTAATGCGCACACACACGCGTGCATGTGTGTGTGCGCGTGCGTGCACTCTCTCACACACATATGCATACGTGTGTGCACACACACACACACACACACACACACACACAAATTCTAGATGTTGTGACAAAATTATATTTAGAAAAATTAAGCATGATATATGTTAATTTAAAGCTTAGTTACTAAATTACAAGGAACAAATTATTCATTGATAAACTGTTCAGTGGTTTCAGACCTGTCGTAAAATTCTCCAATGGCCTTAAATACAAGGTGTAAATGTGAAGGCCTACCTGTGGTTAAGGTACCTAAACCAGATTCAAAATTTAGTATGATGGAGTACAAAATGGTGTTTGAGATTTCCAAATCACAGTACTATGTTAGTTTTTAGTAAAGTTATTAAGACTAGAATTCAACCTAAGTAAACAAATACAGTATGCTTGAAAGTAAAGGAGTTTTTCATCTTTTTTTCTGAATTTTTTGAACATGTCATTCTGTTGTTAACAAGCAAAAATGAACAACAAATCTCAATACAGAAAAGTTGCTTGTGATGGCTAAGTAGTAAACATAACCTCAGTCAGAGTTGACATACAGCTGAAAACTTCATTTATCGCAAATGATAACACTGCATCCTGACTAATTGTGCTTTTCCAGGCTTTATTTTAGTCAATATTGACGAAAACAGAGTCAAATTTTTAATTAGTAGAAATTTACAGATGATGCCCATACAGTAAACAATTACCAAAATTCACATTTAAAATGTTTAACATAACAAATGTAGTTGTTAAATTCAAATGATATGCTAACATTTGTTTTTGCCAATCTACTATTAGTTTATATAGAGAATTTTTGAACTTCCCATTTAATTTATTCTAGGCCATGTACACTCCCTAGTTGCTTCAAACTGTCAGTTTTTCTTCTTTAAACTCTTTTTTACAGTAATGTTTTGCTACAAAGATTTTGCAGTAATAGTTAGATTTGTTTTAACTTTAAGACAATACTGGTCTTTATACTTTGATATTTTCTCTCCAGAAAAAAAATCCATTATTTTATTATTAATGTTTCATAACTTAGGGCCTGTAATTTGTTAATTGCTGTGATTTTTTTCAAAATAATGTAATGAAGTGAAAAATGAGAAAATAATTGTTTCTGATCATTTTTGTATGATAATAGAATTTTTATATAAGAAAATCAAGATATAGCATACAGGTATATTCTGAGTTAGAAGTAAAAAATGTTATATTTGATAATGAGTATGAATAAAAATGTATAGGTTCATTTTCCAAAACTTCTAGTTGTATAGTCCTTTAAAAAAAATGTGGTTAAAAATGTTGGGCTAAGTAAAACCCATTGATTTAGTTTCCACAAATCTTTAAAACAATTTTGTAGTTTAATGATAAAGTTCTGCATATATTCGCATAACTGGCCCACAAAGAAATAGATAAGAAATTATATCTGTTAGACCTAGCCTACTTGTTAAATACTAATTGCCTTTTATTTATTTGCTATCAGTTAGATAAGAATATTGCCCTTGTTAATGTATAAGGCATAAACTGTTCAATTTAGTGCAATTGGCCATCAAAGTAGGCCTATCTAGGAGTATATCTTACATTCTACAGTAAGAGTTTGGCAAATATATTGGGGTTTATAATGTATGCTATTTTTGCATGACGATTGCATAAACTTTCTCACTTTTGTTTGATTTGAAAGATTTGATAACACATGTATTAAGAATCAAACATTTCGATATTGTATTCTCAAAAATTTCTCCCCAGTTTAAAAGGTACTGGAAAAATATGAGAATAAAATTTTCGTCAATAGACCTAGTTTTTTTTTTTTGAATATGTTATTCAAACTTAAAGATATTTTAAAAATATCCTTACCTTAAATCACTATACCAAATTTGTAATTTGTGTTTAATATTAAGACTAAAATAGGCTAGATTAGTGGGATAAGAAAAATTATGATCTCAACAGCCAGGTATCATATTATTTTCTGACCAACAGAAAAAAATGATATGCTAATTAATTTAATAATCAGCTTTTTTATAAGCAGTTTAAAGTTCTAATTCTTTCATGAAAGGTTATTAAATTTGGGCACACAAATTATTAGTCCTACAATTCTATTTTTAATTTTTTAAAAATATTTTAAGACAACCTTGTTTCTTGATTCTTATTAAAATTTCAGCAAAACCTGGTTTTGATAAATCTAGTCTCTTATCGTCACCATTGCTGATTTATTATTTTTTTACTTCGTATAGCTTCTGAAGTAGCTAAAGCAATTCTCATATAATATAATGATATTAACATATTAATTTATTACTTGCTTTTTGGTTATGAATTTACCTTTAAATTACGGTGAATAGCAAAACAATTTATGTGTGATTACATTTCACTAGGCCTATTAATTTAATCACCATATCAATCAAACCATTACATCTACAGGTGTTCACCACCTTGAGTATTTTGTTTTCTTTATCTGCAATTTATCTGTATGATTACTGCAGTAATAATTTATCTGTCGTGTCGTTCACAAAGTGTTTTCACTCATGTAGTTGTTTCTTTCCATTTTGTCATTTTACAGTGTTAGTAACCTACGGTATGGAGTTTATGTTGGCTCATCGTAAAAAGGTAGATTTTAATTTCTTTGTGTTGAATTTGGTTCAAGAAATGTTGCTGATCTTCTTTGCTTCTATTCAAGGCAAACTCATGAAGTTTGTGTTGAAAAATTTAATTTACCATTCTGTTAAAATTTATCTATACACGCAAATATATCAAATTCCAGAAAATGAATGAAATTATTTCTTGATAAAAGTAAAAAAAAAAATGTCAGTTTAAGAAGGATCTCAAAAATGTCTTTTAATCTGTAACAGAAAAAAAATGACAATTTTCATGAATACATTAAAATCTGTCCTCTAAACAAATGCAGTGTTCCCTCTGTGCTTGATTTATTAGCAAATTCATTAGAATTAAATGCCATGATCATGACCCCTTTGTAATACATTTTGAAGAGGTGTCAAATTTTTTCACATACAGGAATATTTTAATTTTGGTCTGGTTTGATTTAAAATTGGTGAAAAATTGATTTTTATAATACTAATAGCTTTGACAAGTTCATTATTCACCAAAATGAAATCTTAGACTTTTTTGAAAATCTGATTCACATTGTAATCAGCATTAAATTCTGTGCATTTACCATTTAAAATTTTCAAACTTGAAAATGTACAGAGCTAGTTTATTCAGATTTTAACACTAATTATGATAAAGTAATTGAATGTTTTAAAAAACTGTAAGATTAAAAAAATTTATTTCAGTAAGAAACTGCCTAAACAGTAATGTACAGAATGTTATATCTCAATTCTTTCTGTTTGTGACTCATATACAATTTTATTTTCTTGGTTTGAAGGATAATGTTTCACCAATTTAATTAAATCCTATTTTGTGGTCATAAAATAATAATGGAAATTACTATTTGCTTACATTAAATGTAAGTGTTCCTATGTAGGCTATAATGTTTCAGTGAGTGTATTATGAATAACTTTACTATTCAGCATTTTAATCTGCTGTATTCAAGTTATACTTTTTATTATGAGAAGGATCCTCATATGTACTCATGACTTGATACGATAGTATATATCATCCTGTCCCTGTTCTCTAGATCACTTTTTGAGAGCTCTTTGTGTGTGGGGGGCATGCATGCGCATGCATGTGTGTTTTAGCAAACTCACATTCGCAGTGGTTCAATTTGATTCAAACTTCACACAAAAATTAATTCTGGCAATAGCTTACAAATGTTCGTTAAACCAGCAAAATTCGTTCAGTCATTACTAAATAGCGACCACTTCAAATCTTTAAAAGTCTTAATTTTTTTTTAAATCCTATTTCACCGTCGTAATCAGTGTCAAAAACTGCATAACCTAGCGTTTTGAATTTTCAAAATCTTCCGATATTAGGCAATTTTTTAATGGCAGTCTTGGTTCATTTTCGTATTTTCAGTGGAATTTGAAATTTTAAAATTCTAATTTAAGCAGATTTTAATGCTGATTATGATGGTTAAATAATCGATTTGATTAAAACTAGGCATAAAAATCGATTATGAATACCTTAGACAAGTTCGTTAAGCAAAATTCATTCAACAGTTTCAAAATAGCAGCCATTTCAGATCTTTAAAAATTAACGACTTTTTTGCCGTAAATTTTGTTGAAAATCCAATTTCAGCATCGTAATAAGCGTTAAAAACTGCATATCTTAACATTTTGAATTTTCTAAATCCGTTGAAATTGAGTAATTTTTTAATGGCAGTCAGAATAACTTTGATATTTTCGGTAGAATTTGAAAATTTTAATTTAATTTACGCAGATTTGCATCGCTGATTACGATGGCGAAATAATGTTTTCAGAAAGTGTAAAATTTTTCACGTTCTGAAATGCCCGCAATTTTAGAACCGTTGATCAGATTTTGCTGGGTTACGAAGTTGTTCAAAATTATTTCTGTGCCAAGTTTGAGTCAGATCCGGACCAAAATTGTTAACGCTAGAGTGTTAAAACATACACACAAACGCTCGCGCGTGCTCATTGTATGAATATATAAAAATATAACAATTAAAAAAAGCTGGAACATTTTGTCCAAATACTCTTGGAGCCTATGCTTATAAAGGACTTAGTTAATAGCTAATTTAAGGACATAGTTAATTAATCATCAGTTTCTGTAAAAATGGCCAAACTGTTTAAAACATATAATATTAGAATGTAGTTTATTACCCTTTAACCTGGAATACGGGTACAAAGAGAATTGGGCATAGTTCGCGCTAACTTTAAATTCTACTCACAATTCTAATGGAATGGGCTGTATGGGTCAGGATTTTCGGCGCTTATTTCAACGGCTGGTCTTATCCTTTTGGCAGCTCCAAAAGCTCATTTGCGATGGAAATTCACTACTATTTTCATCTTAAACGATAGCGATAAACGTAACTTGGGTTGAAATAGTATTGTCGAATGAACTGCCGTGTACGAAATCAACTGTTTAGGTAAACAAGTCACTGTACCCAGTCACCGTAGACCGACTTAATAGAATATATATTCAGTTGCTTGTTACAGTGTAAGTATAATGTTTCATGAGAACTCAAAAAGTGTTTCAGAGGTTGTACCGAGCCCATTTTACCGTCCCGAGGTGTGGGCCTTACCATGATGGCCGCCCCAGTAGCTCATTTTCCAATTGAAATTCACGCAATAAACCGACGATCCTGCCGAGGCGATTTCTCCACTAAGTCGTTATCCAATTAGATTTCGTTAAACGTTATCGTATTTGTAATTGTGTACATTGTACAGTGCCTGAAGTAACAGTTCGGCGTCAAAGCGATACCGTTAAAACATTCCATAGACACAGACAGATATGATAACACTTGGTGATTTTTCTCTTTGCTTTGTGGATCAATGACCGGCTAGAGTAGAGATTTGTACTACTATAGGTCAGTCGTTTAGAAAACGGCCTGGTAAGAACACCAGTGGGACAGAGAGAAAAAAATGTGCGAATGAGTGATCGAATCTCCACTCTCTCCATCCTTATCCTTCACTGTAGCTAAGTACAATCCGGCTACTTAGTAAACGGCCTGCGCGAGAAACTCATGCATTTAGGAATTCTCCCTCCAACCCAGTGACAGAGTCTGCCAAACTTGAGTCTACAAACTGTTACTACTCAGCGATAGTGAAAGAAAAGGAGATAGTGAAAGCTGTGGTGAGAGAATGGGGAGTCGACTTCTCACTCGCACGTTCTCTCTCTGTACCACAGGTGGCTGTTTTTTTAGCGGCTGACCTATAGTAACACTTTATTAACTCAGATTGGCAGACGTCTGTGTTAATGAACTATTGAAGGGAGCTGGAGGGGAATTTTGCTAATGCACGAGAAATTCTCGAGCAGGCCTTTTACTAAGTAGCTGGACTATACTAACATGTGGATCGCTGTTCATTGATGCCATATTGGGGACTTTTCTCGTCAAAAAGGGGAAATTTTAAGTTTATGTGTAAACTTTTGAGAAATGTGGGGAATATTTTATTACTTGGGAAATAATATGTCCAGTCTTATTTAAGTTTTTTTTTCTTAAAGAAAACCCTGTTAGGTTTTTGTTGGTTCTACTCAATTTGTAACTGCAACAATAAACTACTTCACTATCCTTGGTCAACCCCGGAGTCGTTCTTGACCGTAATTAATTTTTTGTAGTCATTATACAATAGACTATCAAATTTTATTAGCTTCTAGTGCGCATGTCTGTTTCGTCGTGTCGCTTGTTTCCGTATGTGATCCGCCTAAGGATTTGTTTTTTTTTTTTTTTTTTTTTTTTTTTTTTTGGTGTTTAACGTCCGACTATTGTGCACACTTGGGCTAATGCAGACGATGGGATGATTTATAGCGTATGAAAATGCCAAGCCCTCGCCGGGAATCGAACCCGGGTCCTCGGGGTGAAAGCCTAGTACGCTATCCACTAGGCCACCGAGGCGGCTCCCTAAGGATTGTAAAAACTGCGATACAGTAATTGTAGCAACTGCTCCGTAAGGTATATTCTTCAACTTCACTTTAGGCAATGACTTTTGAACTATTGTATTTTGAAGTATTATCTTGTCAGCGATCTGCCTTGTGACTGGTGAATTTGAACATTTAATAATATCAGTTGATTCAGTCCACATTATTCATTCTTTACGATGACAAAATCAGCAAGAAAATACCGAAAAACCTGTGGAAAAGAACCTGAGTTTTTAGGGTATATTGTGTGTTTATATCTTGTAATGTAATGTTTTTATAATGTTAAGTTTGTCATGATTAATGATAATACACGTAAAATATAGATTGGGTCCCTGTTACGAATATTGAATTTAATAGAAAGAATAATTTAAGTTTGTCATCATCATATAAAGTAATGTTTTAGGTTATTTATTTTATGTATATAAAATCACGCAGTTATTTTCGTGAAAACTTGTTAATCATGATTTTATCCAAATAATTAGTGTTAACTGATGTTTCTGGATTTCGTTCCGTTTATGGACACTGTTAAACCCGGAAAGTCAAAAATCGTAGATTCATTTTGCGATTTGCGATATTCAGCCATCACGATCACTGTCGGAGCAGTATTGGCACGATCTTTTCTCTTTTCTTTCTTAAAATTGACAATAATAGCCGGTGCTTTGATTACGTAGCAGAGATTAAAATTACTTCGCCATGAACTGTCGGTCTTTAGATTTCGATTTTCACTCACCCGGCACCGGTTTATGGACATTTTAACGCCAAAAATTTTTGTTTCGTGGCATTGAAATGTTCCAAATGTAAACTTTTTTCAAACTAAACAACAGTAAAAATAAAAATTTGATATAGCTAGAAAATTGTCAGCATTTTTTGTGCTTCTTTGCGGGTTGTGTTGTAGGCGATGGAAAGTCATTGGGATTATTCCATGGTTAAACAAGGGCATAGAAAATACCGTTATACAAACAGATAGAAGTTTTAAGAGTAGCCTATTTACGGCAAAAGTTTCATTGTACTTTAGAATGGAATATTATAATAATCTAACAGCGGGGCCTGGCGGACGTGATAGAAACAGATCCCAAAACTAAAATGGAATAACATTACAGAAACATTTTTTTTCGATAACTACTTTTGAACATTACTTACAATTAAATTTAAAATGCTAATAAATATGCATTTTAACGCTGGTTATGATAGTGAAATTAGATTTTCAGAGAAATATAGGACAAAAAAATTATGCATTGAAAAATTAAGAATTTGAATGGCCGCGGTTTTTAAAAGGTTGAATAGATAGGACCAAAATTGCCGTTACTAGACTACATATTAATGTATTGTTAGGCTAGAAAAATCTTACATTTCCAACAAAGTATTCTGATGAAGATCATTTCATGGTCTGGATCTTACCTTGATGACCGCCCTAATTCAAAAGACTCACATTCCGTGCGTGTAACTGTGATAAGGTAATTTACAAGTTCATTTATTTGGCTCAAAAAAGTTATTGAAATAAGTAATCAATACAAATATCGTAATATTTAGACTTTGAACGCTTGAATAGGCTACAAAGAATTCTATTACAGTAGGAGGGGAACTTCATTGTTGTTTAGTTAAGTTTTGTTGTGGCCTATATTGTAGTTCTTGAATCTGAACAGAGCAGGTTAGTTGAGTGTTTAGTTCAGATTTTTCATCTCACTTTATTCTTTATAAGTTCCTATTTATGGATTTTAATGAAAACTATGGTTTTCGGATTTTCAGAAAAGTGAGACAATAGGCTTTATTTTTTTCTATTTTTGCTTACGAATTGAATAAATTTATGTAAAATTTAGTAGGTTCCATTAACTTTTTTAAGATTATTTACAACTAAAATGAGTGTACCAAACTGGAAATTTACGATTCAGTTAATATTTAAAATATAAAAAAAATCCGACAGTGGTTACAATTTCTATCTTTTTTTCTTTACCGTAAATTTATTTTATACTTCAAATTTGCTAGACTGACTCCAGCTTCTTTTATAATAAAACTTTAATGTACCAATTTTCAGTAACTAGACCAATTTACAGGGTTTTTTTGATAGTTCCAGAATGGATTTTTTTGGGCTTTAATGATCCATACGTTTTGTTTAGATGATTATGGACTATGCAAAATTTGATCAAATCGGTTGTACTGATTTAAATAAAATATGAAAAAGTTTTTCTTAATCAAAAAGTGCTTAAAACTTCTTTTTTGTAAAATTAAAAGAATATATATATATAAACTTTGTAATATATATTATTCGCAAAATAATACATTTTTTGACTTAGGTTTTGACCAGAATTTGATTTTTAGAAATTAGTCTGAATTTGGTGTTTTTTCCATAAATTCAGTGCTTGATATTTTTTGAAAAATATCAGCAGTCTGGTAACTGTAAACAATTTCCATACCATGCCTATCCAAGAATTTTTTTTCTGAAACTGCATCATTATGGTTGATCTGGGCTAAATTAACAAATTGTGTATCACCTTAGTTCAAACAGTGTTTGTAAACGTCATTTGATTTTCATGTATTTTAGAATGGGAATTCACAGCTTCTTGTAAAAATATACATCAAAGACAGTATTTTTTCAGAATTAATAATTTTCTTTTAAGTTAGTGTTTACAAAGGTATTTTAACTAATAACTTTACCAGGTCCATCAACAATCCATTTCCATAGTCATTTCCACTGGAAAGTAACTGCAGCAACCAACTGTCTCACTAACGTGGTAGAACCAAATTTTCAAAAGTTTTTTTTCAGTCTTACTCTTTTTGAAATTTTGATTTCACAAGATTTATTTTATATTAGAATTTTATTCACATGTTAGAATTTTATATTTACAAATTACATATAAATTATGAAAATGAACCATTACCATCAAATAATTTCTTAATTTCAATGGATTTGGAAAATGCTAATTCATGCAGTTTTTATTGCTGATTACAATGGGGAAATTTGATTTTCAAAAACATTTATAACAAAAGAGTTGTGAATTTTTAAATATTTCCAGTGACTGCCATTTTGAAACTGTTGAACGAATTTGGTTGGTTAACAAACTTGTTCAAACTATTTCCATAATTGTTTTTTATGTTTTTGTTGTTTATAATTGTTTTTTTTTTAAATCAAATCATACAAAAATTGTGTGTGTGTGTGTGTGTGTGTGTGTGTGTGTGTGTGTGTGTGTGTGTGTGTGTGTGTGCACACACATGGAATCTGTGGAATCATATATTCATATCATATATATATATATCATATATATATATATATATATATATATATATATATATAAATGACTCCTCAAAAAGTGATCTAGATGTCAGGGTCAGTGCTGATTCAAGGTTCCAAGACTGGATATTACCATGATGGCTGCTCCATTTTTGCAATGGCAATTCCCTAACAAGCTATTAGAGTGGTCATCATGATAAGACCTAGAGATTTCAGTAAATACTGTTTATCATTTGATTAAAATCTACTTTGATTATTACACTAAAAATGTAAAAATGAATCCTGACCACTATATTTTTGTATTTTCATTTGAATTTAAAATGTTAATTAATGCAGATTTTTATCGCTTCCTTAAAAAGTTTACATTTTTTAGATTTGAAATGGCCACAATTTTGAAACTGTTAAAGAATTTTATTGCGTAACGAAATTGTCCAAGATATTATCAAAATGGAGCTTTGTGACGTTGGAATCAAACCAAAACAAAATTATGAATACTTTAGTGCTAACTTACATGTAGAGGCTATAAATATAAAATTTTTAATTATTTTTCAAAAAACAATCATTTTGAGTTCTCGAGTATGGGTCTTGACTTAAAAAAAATGTGGATTGTTAATAGACTTGATAAGGTGTGGAATTGTTAAGATTAAAAATTCTTGTTCTACTATAATAATATTAATAGTATACTTTAAATATATTTACTTAAAGTATATTACTTTAAGTATATTTACAATTTATTTCTACAAATGAAAACCTTTTGTGAATGATTTTGTTATTTAGCATAGTTTGGTTTTTGTTATTTTAAATTGAAATTACTACTAATTTTGCTTGTGCTTTGCATGTTCCTCGCTTATTGTGTGTGCTTAGCTGCTTCAAGGAAAGTTAGAATCCGAGCATGGCTTCAAAACCAGTTTACAACACTTTTAATAAATCCCAGAAAAAGGTAGGCTTTGATTTAGTTGAACTGGTGCTGTTAAAATTAGGTCTAAAAAAAAATGCAAAAAGCACTGTGGCATGTTATAAAAATAGAAAAAGAGAACTCCTTTATCACAAAATGAAAACCAATTTATTCTAAAATGATACATCTATACTGAACTAATCAAATTACTTTACCGTGATGTACATCTTTGTTCTTCCGGTAATGATTACCTTCTTCAGACGAATGTATATTTTGGTATTTTTCAGGCACACTAAATTATCTACTGGTGATTGGTAAATAAAAACTGATGTAATTGATAGACTTAACTATTGGCCATTGTAATTAATTGTAAAGATTCAAGGTGGGTGACTTCTCAGTTCGTTATTGAGGAGCTTGCTTGCTAATTCCCTTTCAGTTTTTCTTTCCTGAAGAGAAAGAAAACGTCTCTTATCACAGACGTTATTTTCCATTTGGCCAGATTTTAAATGTGCTGTAAGATATTGCTTATTCTATTTTATATTCTTACTCATGGCACTATCCTCTCTTATTAGACCAGATCTGGCCATCTTGTTAAATTGCCTTTATAGAAAATTGTGTAGAAATAAGAGAGTTCTATTTTAATATGTAGTAGGCTAATGAATAGCCTAATTTCCTGAAGAAATTAAGAGCCTGAATTACAGTTTATTTAAAAAAAAAAATATTTCAGTGTTTTTATTAAAAACGCATTTTATAAAATAAGTGAATTTATGTGTAGCAAGCAAATGGAGTGATATTTTCAACAAATTACAAATTACAGTTATTTGATAATTGTTCATAAAAGATTCCATTTATACTTTTAACGTGCCCTTGTATTTTAATGAAATATTGTGAGGAAAATAAATAACTGTATTGTTGGTGTTGATGCAAAACAGAAGGAACCTAGGACTGATAGACCTATCTATCTGATGATAGCAGCTATGTTACTGAAATGTATATCAGGGTAATTAATTTGAAGTTAGTTAAGTACAGATGTTTCATTTTAAATAAAGTTTGTTTTCATTTTGTGACAAAAGGGTATCCTTAAGGTTTGGTTTATTGAAGTTGGATGTTTACCTACTGTATAGTAATTCATAAGTTCAAGTACTACAATAATACATTTAATAAAGCCATGTTTGGTGCAGTGGGTTAAAGTATACGACCTCAAAATGCAAGTTTGCTGTGAGGAAGGGAAACATGAGCTTTAGTCCCAAATAAGTATTTCCTCGATTGATTGCCTTTCGTTTTCAGTAGGGTTGCCAAGTAATTTTTTACGAGTACCTGATAACAACTGGCCAGAACCCTGAACTGTGTGATAAAATTATCTCTGTTTATATTTTTTCCTGAAAGAATTTGCCAAGGTCAGCGGACTGTATTTTATTGTACTTTTTGGGTTTGCTTTGCTTTGTTTGTTGGCAGCTCTCAGTTTAAATAGAGATTGAAAAATATTGTTTGAATGCCTAAGGGCTCCATTTGAACAGTTTCTGTAACAGTAGTGTAACTGAATGTGAGAAAGTACAAATTAAATATTAAGTTTAGTAAATAGTTTGATTTAATACTTGTTTAAGCAATCAACAGTTTTATTAGTATAGTTTTACATTACTTTAATCAAATTTATTAACATAACATGCAAAAACTTTAAAAAGCAAAACAAAATGTATGTGTTGCTATATCTCCAAAAACTTCTGTTTATACGTTTTTGACTGAGGTCAAAAATCAGTCTATTGTGAGACTTGCAAGAAGGAGGCAAAGGTTTAATTTAAGGACATCCAGCTGAATGAGCTAGTCAGTGGACTGGTTAAATTCATTGAGGTACCTTGAACTCAATAAAGGGGCTGAGTTCAACAGAAGGTAATCTGAAGGTACCTTGAACAGATGTATGTAAGGGGCTGTTCACATATTAAATTACACTAAACTAAACCTATCTAGTTTTTTGTAATTAGAAGAACACAGTTGTATTAATCTATTGATTATGTTTAGTTAATGTTTGCCGTAAAGGATCTATAATTTAAAAAGTTTTATAATCAAAAATTGTGCATCTGTGTCTTTGAAAATGTAATAATTGTCTGAGTGACTGGTGTAAGAGTGTATCAGCCTGACAGTAAATATGTTATCTGTAACAAAATAGTTTTGTGTGAGGCTCGTGATGTCAAGAGTTTAGAGAGAAGGAGTGACAGCGAATCGTAAAACTGAGAAAATACTGCACTAACACTGGCTTCCAAGCTGGTTGTTTACTGGAACTCATGCGCTCTCAGATAAAAATTGATTATGAAAACAAACTGTACAAGTCTTTGCATTTAAAAAGGCTAATCGAGATCTCCCTGGACAAAAAAATGCAACAAAAAACCACTGATGAATGGAAAAAAAAAAATTAAAATGCCTTAAAGACAGCAAAAATTTCAAGGAGGCTTCAGATTTCTGGTGACTAGGTATCATGAAACACTTTGGATTCCAGAACATAAAGTCGATAATGATGCAGCTATTAAAATTGATGAGGCGATCAAAATCACATTATCAACAGTTTATAGGAATGGCTATACTCTTGTATGGATTGTTAAAATGAAAATAAAAGTTGTATTTTTAATTAAAGTTGTAATATTAAAAATATTAAGGATAGTTGCTATCTTGGCATTGTATTTTTATTGTAAAAATACCCAGAGATGAATTTACAAATCTTCGGATAAAAAAAAAAAAATCATTTATTGTGACAGTACACAGGGAGAGGAATTATGGGGAGAGGACAAGCATGTTTGTCATGTGAAGAGGGAGAGAGTGGGTCAAATAATTTTGGTCAAGAATAGATGACATAATATGTGCACAGCCCCTATGTAGCTTAATGACATAATGCCAATGACTGTCAAACCCTGCACCCTCTATCTAGTTTTCACTTTTTTTTCATTAAGACTACTACAAGTAGGTGTCATTCACTGAGATTTTACATTTGTAATATATGAACTACATCCAAAATTTCTCATATTGGGAGCATGGGCGAAGTTTGCTTACATTCTACAAAATGTATATTCCTTTTTAAGGTGTTCTGAGTTCGGTTTTTCAAGGTTCATCCTTCTCCAGTTTCTGAATTGTTAGAACCAGTTTAAAAAAGAAAGTTTTTTTACCAAAAACATTATTAAAACTAATCTTTAAAAAGGCATTAAAAATTTCATTGAAATTGGGCTATTAGATTAATTTCCAATTATACATATACCTTTAAATGGACAGATTCCAAGTAAAATTTTAATAATTTAACACAGTGTATTTGAAAGTCAGTGTACTGATATATTTATCAAATTGATTTTTGCATGATCACCATATTGTCTGTATACTTGATATAGTAAGAGTTAAAACCTTACGAGTTTGTGGAGGTACCATAGGTACCTATTACTGAAACAATGTTAAACTTTGTACACAAACACATTTCTAAAATGTTTCCACAGTGTATTAAACCAACACAGATAAGCCCAGCCTAGTCAAGAAACATTTGAAAAGCATGTTTGCAAAGTTCAACATTGTATTTGCTAATATTTGTCTGGTTTTTTTCCATTTTATGAGATATTTACTTTTTTTATCTTTCTTTACCATTCTTAACCCTTGGAAAGAACAACAGACAAACAGATATATTTCATACAAACAGATAACGTGCTGATAACGGACAATGCATAACTTTATATTCAATATTTATTTTTATGTAGAAATGTGTTTATGTAATTTTTTTTTTTATGTTTTTTTGTTCAAATGTTTTAGCCAATATTTGTTGAAAAATAAATCATTTGATAACCTTCAATGTAAGACCTACACCCTAATGAAATTAATACAGGTTTTGATCTTTTGAACACATTTTGAAAAGTCATATGTATGTTTTATGTTATTTTTTTTAGTCTTTTTTTGTAAGTTAGACTAATGAAGACATGGGATTAGTCTTACAAGGAAGAGCCAACAGTCTCACTAGGTTTGAATCTGCGTACTTATTCAAGTTCTAGCGAACTGCCCACTATCTTACCACTTGAATTTGAGCGATCCCCTCATAACATATATGTATTAACGTGTTAGTATTTATAATTTTAGTTCGATTTCATTCAAAGTTAATGCAACAATTTATTTTTATAACAAATGAACAAGTTTGTTGTTTATTAGAATCCGTTTGTCTTATTGTGGAACAGTTCTAACCTCTGAAATAGATTTCAAGGAGACTCAAAGAATAAAAAATTATATGAGGACTGCTGCTTTTTTAACGGATTTTGTTATTAAACATACTATACTAAACTATTATATCAGTTATGTTTCGTTTTTGTGTTTTTAATGAAATTTTAAGGCTTTATTTTTTGCAAACTTTAATGCTGATTACAATGGAGAATTTTTCTTCAAAAATGTATGAGATAAAAATGATGAAATTAAAAAAATTTTGAATGAACAATATCAATTTGAAAAAATATACTATCCTAAAATTCCAAGACATTTTATAAATCTATACACGCTATTTTGTTAAACGGTGTTACCAGTGTGTTACTGGGAATGGTTAACTTAATTTCTTTATTATGAAATTTATTTTTTAAAAAATTGAGTTATCATTACTTTCATTTTATAATTCTTTTAGAATAGTTTATTACTTTTTATGAGTATCAGATATTTTGTAATGAATAAAATCATCACATTACTAACAGGTTTTATTTAAAAAAACTGATATTTGGTTTCTTTTCAGCCAAAAAATATTGTTTAAGAAAGTTTTTATATAACCTTTTAAAAGTTCTAGTAACATTAATTAACAAATAATCTCAGTACATAGCTATCTTGCTGATGTAATGGTAACATATTTTCAAAAAATAACAATATCAACATAATATTAGTTTCTTATACTTTTTTGAAAAACAGATTTCACCTTAATAATCAGTGTTAAATTCTGCGTAAATTAGCATTTTAAACTTTCAAATTATATTTTGATATATCAAATTTGAAGCCTGACTACCAGATTCATGTTTATATCTTCAATGGCATTTAACAATTTTAAAATGCCAGTTTGAAATACAAGATAAAAAAGATATGATATTTTAAGATTTGGAATGTCTGTCCATTTGAAACTGTTAAGAAGGTTTTGCTGGCAATGAACTTGTACAGTAAGATACAAAGAACACTGCAATTCCCTGCAATCTGATTACAGTGAGAGAGGTTTTGTATTTATATAAGGGAATATAGACGAATGCCCTTCCCCCTTCCTTCTCTCTTAACCAGTGACACAAACGTCTCCAAGTGCAGTGTGTTTTTTTTAAAGACCCCCCCTCCAAAGTGATGTTAAAATGTCATTTCAATGTCCCAGGTCTATGTTTGTACAGGATGGCCGCTCTTAATATCTAATTTTTCAACAGAAATTCACAAAACAACACAAATATTAACAATCAAAAGCATAAATCTTCGTGGGAACTACTATACATAATAAAAGAAAACTTTACATGGCCAATAGTGTACCAGATTTGTTTTCATGGTTTAAATATTTTATGGTAAAAATTGGAAGAAAAAGAAATGTACACTATATTTTCATTTTTTTTAGCACACATTTCTAAACAACAACACAGTAAGTTTTGATAATTTAGATAACTTACCCAAAACACACCAGCAATAAAATATTTACAGTTAGGAAAGGCAGATGAGTTTAATAATAAAAAAAGTAATAAAATTTCTAGCAGAAATAGTGAAGGTTATATTAATTTACCTTCCTCTAGCAAGTTGATTAGTTTTGTAGAAGGTACCGCTTGTTGGTTTAAACAGATGGAAGTTTGTTCTTATATTAATGGTACTGAATTAATAATATTTTACCATTTATAGGTCAATGTGCAAGTAAAGAAGGCATCCAAGATGAAGGAAGAACGCCAACCATTGCTCTTAAGCGGACCTGATTCGGGTGCAGAAACTTATGACAGGTATTTAACACTTTCTATTGTGTATTTGTGTCCAGTGGAGAGGACATTATGCTAATTACCCAGCCCCAGGATGATGGGTCAAGCACTAATATTATAAAGCACTTTTTGGAGTTACTTTTTGTGAATGTATTAGCACTATTCTTGCTTACTTTTTCTAAGCTCGTTCAAACTTCAAAACTGCGCAAAAACTGATTTTCATATTAGTTTGTTCAAGTTAGTTACCCAGTTTTACAAAAAAAAAATATACAATTTGTGCTATTTAGAACCAAAAGTACAGATTACTGTTACAAAAAAACATAAATTTTGTCAAAATTGGCATCATAAGTTTAATACATTCATACTGACATTGTTATTTTTAAAATTTTAATTTGGAAATTTTTTATAATTTTTGTATGTATAATACAGGATGTTTGAGAATGTTGTTTAACGCTTGTTTTTAAAGTTCTTAACTTAAAACTAAAACATATGCCCTTGCCTATATTAAAATACTAATATCCAGTTTCTAGAACAACCATTAAGTGCTAATTGAAGATTAATTTAATGTCCTAAATAGTCCCAATATCGGTCAATTAAATATTTTGATTGTAGATTAATAATTATTACTGTACCATTTTACAAAATTTACGACATGGATAAAGTTTCGTTTGTGACTTTTTTTTAATTTTAATTATGATTAACAGTTTCAAAATTTTGTGTAAGTCAATATTGCATATGATTTTATTTGATTGTTCAAATTTTATTAATTATATTTTTAGTGTTCACAAGTTTTTCTCCAAATTATTTATTAGCAATAACCTACAAATTAATTTTTTAGGCCTTATTTGCAATAAGCTTACAAGTGTCAAAAATTATGATACAAGTATAAGTAGTCCTAATGAAGAATTACATTTTTTATTTAATGTATTGGGTTCTTTAAGTATTAGAACTTCAATTTCATTTAATAATTTTTTGGATAAAGAATTCAAGATTAGATTTAGGTACAGTAAATAAAGCACTGTTTACTTTTTGATTTTAATTTCAAAGTATCTGCTGGGGCAGTTTAATACTTTGAAATTAAACTCAAAAAGTATTAAAGGGGGGCTCTACTGCTAGGAGTGTGCTACTTTTCCAAAAGAAATAATAGCCTAATGTAAAAAAAAACTACAGTAGTCCATGTAAACAGTAACAGTGCAACTGTAGAAACAAAAAAGTAAACAGTCAACATAACCTAAAAATTACAATATATGTAGATCATATGTTTGAAATAGCCATGTTCCCTCCAATTAATCTTTCTTTAAAGTTAAAGAGATTAGGTTATTTTTTATTAAATTTTTTCTAGAAACAATGCAAAATTTAATTAGCCATTGCGTTAATCTAGCATTTACTAGTGAAACATTAAATAAAATAAATGTTCTAGAAATCCGCTGTTTAAGTAAAAACAAGACAAAATGCTCAGTGCATGTTTTACATCCTTAGTGGCCAAATATATAACTAAAACATGAATGTGATCAAGAAAGTCACAGATCACAAAATGATGGCTAAACAGTATCTGAGAAATCATAGCAAACAGCAGATTTTAGTATCAAGAAGTTTATTGACTATAATGTAGCTAATAACAGGCTGTGGAGATTACTGAATTAGGAAAAGAAAATTTGTCCTGTTTTCTGGTCTGGAATTTATACTTTAAGTTTTGTAAACTAATTTTAGGCTGTATACACTAAAGGTGGGCGTTTCTGCTATTTTTACAAAACATCAACAAACTGTTTGTTGAGGAAAAAACCTGCTTTTTAAAACAGTTGGAAAAAAACAGGTTTAGAAAACTGAAACTTGAAGTTGTATTAGCAGCTAAAACAAAGCACATACATTCAGTTTTCTAAGACTACTTTTTCATTCCCATTACCACCATGTCCTTAACTGTTTTTGGGTGTAAAGTATTTAGAAAAAAAAATCCTTATAAGTGTAGTAATAATTAAATTACATTCTCAAAACATAATATTATGTAGCCATTTTATATTTACAAAATGCAATGAATTTCTAATAGAAGCATTCTTTTTTTTACTTAAAAATTAAATAGTCCTTTGCATATTTACTGAAATGGAAACAATTTAGAATATTTTTAGTTGATTAAAAATATTGATTATTGATAATAAATATAAAAAATACGTTTAAATATAATTAGACTATGTATTTACAAAATGTGAGATGTTACTGTCATATTTTTATTTGGGAGAAAGTAGGTTTTCACTAAAATTATTAGTAGAAAAAGTACTAAAATAACCTAAAATTATTCAAGATATATACAAGAGTAGATATTGTGAATTTTAAAAAGTCCACACATCCAATAAATAATTGAAAACTATGCACTAATTCTAAAAACATGAAAAAAGTAAAAGAAAACGTTTAAAATTGTCCACTAAATATTTTTAAATTTCTAAATACAAAGTAAACTACGGAGAAAAAACTAATATAAAACACAATTATGGCTGATTTTATAGTTAAAAAATGTTTGAACAACAAATTTTACATTTAAAACTTTCAAACAACTCGCAACAAAATAGAGATAAACGTTGACAACGCCCAAATAGTTCTTACTTCACTACAAGCAACAAGAAATTTTGAAATAAAGGGAAAAAGCATAAAAGCAGGTTGAAGAAAAGCAGTTAGCAGGAAAACAGTTTTAGCGCTTGCGGCAATATTCGAATAGAACGTGAGTGGTGGGGAACTCCCAACAACTGTCCCTTGTTTAACAAATCACAAACCAGTCCAAATCCAACTGCTTGTTTCTGTTTGAAAAAGCAGTTTGTTTGTCATTTATAGAAAAGTAGTTTTTTCTTAACATTTTGGTGTTTTCTGCCCCACCACTAGTATACACACCTTAAGTAGTAAATTTTGAATATCTTTTCAAAGTAAACTCAACCTTTTAATGACTTTGAATCCAGTACGGAATTTGATAAACAACATGTTGATACTGTAGAAGATTTGTTACATGTAAAAGATTCTTGTTTAGGTGCATTTTTTATCTATTTTTTTTTTTTACTCTTAATATTTATATCTGAGACAAAAGCAAACTTACTCATTTTGAAGAACATTATATTAAATAAAAAATCAGGAAAGTTCAGTTTTAGAAGATTTAATTGCTTTTTAATAAAAGCTAACATGATATATACCGTAATGTAAATATAATATCAGTACAATTAGATAGAGAACCGTTGTGTTTACGTTTGCTGAAAAATATAAAGTTAAACTACCTTATCAGCTGTTGCCTTCGATGACGTATTTTCTTTAAGTTGTGATGTGGTAATTATTGCACGCAAGTCTCTAATTTATTGCTGCAAGTTAAGTGAATAAATTTATTTTTCAATTATATTTCTTCTTACTGAATATAAATAAATATTTGTAAGTTTATTGTAGTATTTTATTAGCTGCGAATTTTGAATTTTATATCTTCAGGTAATGTACAATAATTATAATAGATAAAATCACGAACAAAATATTTTAGTTTCTATTTGTAATTATTTTTTGTTTGTAGATTATAAATTTTAATTTATAGGTGTGTTCAAAGAAAGATGGACCTGCTATTCATTTTCAAAGTAGTAGCAATTGTTCAGTTGCTACAAAAATTGAAAAAAATGAAATGTCAATAGTCAAAAAATTGTTTTTGCTGTTTTGAAAGAGTGCATTTTTTATTATTTTTTAAAAGAAAGTTAATTATTTTTTATATGTTGGCTGTCAAAATGTTTAAATGTTTTGAAAATTATAAAAATAAAGTCTTTGTGTTTCGTACATCTTAGCTTTTTTTGAAAACTGATTTCACTGTCCCTAAACCATCGGTCAGTCTGCTGCATCTTAAGGTTCTTAGTTTGAACCACAGGTACTCTTATTGCTTTACGCTTACTGTTAATGTTGATCCCTTGTCCTCATTAGTGTAACTGGCATAAAGCATGGATTTTAAGAGAAAAATACATCATAATCAATGTGTTGATTTGCATAAACATTTTAAATTTTCAAATTATTTTACATTGAAAATTAATCCTCACTCCTGTTAGATTCATGCTTCTTTTTTCTATGCAACTGACAAATTTTAAATACTTATCTATGCAGATTTTTGTACTCAGCCTATTACCAAAATGGTTTTTGTGCCAAGTGTGAATGAAATCGGGTGACAATTATGAAAACACACACACACACACAATGTTTAATGATCCTTGAAAAAGTGATTCAGTGGTCTGGATCAGTTTTGATTTGAAAGTCTTAGGACTGGATCTTACCATAATGGCTACTTCATTCGCCTATTTCCAGAAATAAAACTTTTTATACTTCTAAATATTGTCGCATTAAGGTCATTAAGATCACTATATTTTAATTTGTTACACATTAAACACTATTTCTAATTTTGTTATGACTCTTAAGATAGTAAAATTGTTTCTACCATTTTAGTCGGCCCATTCCACGACCAGATCTTCGTGAATCGCCTGACAACGTAGTGGTGCATTTGCCAGGACCAATGGAGAACGTTTCACCTGATGTGGTCAAGTCAAACAAAACTAAAAACTGCAACGAAATGTCCGATTACAACCCACTGCTAAACAGAGATCTGGAGCATCCGACTTCGTGAGTTTCAGTGCTTTATTTTATATGTCGTTCATTTCCATGTATGTAAATTTATTGCTTCACAAAATACAGTAGAAGACTAATTAGGAAAATAAAAACACTTTTTAATATAGTTGTAGCTTTTAAAATTATGGGTTTTTTAAAAAATCAGATATACTGATACTGAAAATTAAATAATGGAATTTAAGAGATGAATAATCCAAGTGTTTATTATTGACATGATATGATAACATTCAATTTTGCCAAAAGAATTCCTTTGCAAATAGAACAATAAAATGTGATGGGTCTTCGGTCCAAAGGTTAAACTTCATAAAATTATATACATATTATGAGTGTATTTTGAGAAAGTGATTTTATTTGAATAATTTACACTGAATAGACTGAAATTATTATTACTGTAATTGAGAAAAATAAGTGCAAAACATTCAATATTTTATATTTAATATCTTTTAGACGACTGTAGGACTCGTAATGGTGCTTTCTTTAGCTTTTTTGATGAAATACTGCATTTGTCATGCGACTTAAGGCACCATGTTGTTTCAACTAAAGCTACCTTTATTTATATATTTAAGAAGTATATTTGAAATCATTTATTCAAGATTTTTTGAGACCTGAATAGGGCTAAAAAAGTTAATTTCAACTATTTTAATGAAAAAACACTTGTTACGTGTTTTTGACCGCCATATAAAATTTTTACAATACGGCCTTTGGAAGTAGAGTTCAAGATCTTTCATTTAAGTCTTTGTAGACCTCATTCGGGTTCATGTAGCTAGTTTTATAACAGTTTCAGTAAAAATAGTAGAATGTGGATCACGAGATTCTAGCTGTCATATTGGATTTACAATAGTGATTCACTAAATACGCCAGACGGATTTAGAAACTAGAGGTCCAGACCTTTTTTTTGACCACCTATAAACCTTTAATAGATCAAACCAATTTTGGTAGGGTCATTTGTTCACAAAGAATGCCTCATATATATATATATTTGTTTGTTTGTTTAACGTCCGACTATTGTGCACAATTGGGCTAATGCAGACGATGGGATGATTTATAGCGTATGAAAATGCCAAGCTATAATATTCCCTTACCGGGAATCGAACCCGGGTCGCTCAACTAGGTGAAAGCCTATATATATATATATATATATATATATATATATATATATATATATATATATATATATATATCAACTAGGCCATATATATATATATATATATATATATATATATATATATATATATATATATATATATATATATATATATATAATTTATATATAATTTTGAAATTTTTATCTTTGCAAGTTGTATAAAATTAATTTGTTCTTACAGAAACTTGGATACAATGATACATTTACTGAAAGGTAATATCGGCACTGGTATACTAGCCATGCCCGATGCATTTCGTAACTCTGGTCTGGTCGTTGGGCTGTTTGGTACACTAATCATGGGCACTATTTGTACACACTGTATGCATATGTTGGTAAGTAAAATTGCATACATAGTTTACTTGTCTAAGAAATTACCTTTCTTTAAATGTAGTTCTGGTCAGTAAGTTTGGTTGATTTAATGTTAATGAATTCCAAATTTGCATATGATGCCAATGCGTACAGACCTGTACGCTTGTAGAAGAAAAGTAAACATACACTGTAAGGTTCGTTTGTTGTTTTGATCAGACGAGTCGCTCAGATACTCCCTGCAGCTGCCATCATGTCAGTCACTTTCCCATTCCTTTGTGACAGTCTGATGCTCATAGTGAGCCACAGTATAGTTATTTATTGTTTATTTGTGCAACTTTACAATGTGTGACAGAATTAACGATCTCGCCAAGTGTAAGGTTGTAGTGTAATGTGCTTTTTTAATGCAAAAAAGGTCTGCTATATCAAAATTTGTAATTAACCGAGATTTATGGTAGCATGATGAATGGTTCAGAAATGGTGTATTATGTTGAATTGCAGCCAAATGAATTGTGACACAACAAATAACACCTTCATTTGTAACTGACACTAATCAAAGATTAAGGAAAACATTTAACAGGATACACATTTCGCTAGCCGGGCTAAGTTCATTCTTTTCTGAAATTTCAAGAAGTTCTTTATGAAATTGTTAGTGATAATTTGTGCTACAGAAAAGTGTGTGCCAGTGGGTTCTTCAAATTGTGACAGATGAACACAAAAAGAAAAGGGTGGAATCTGCTGGTTTTTTTTTTTTAGTTGGTATGACAAAAATGGTAAGGAGTTTTTGAATCACATTGTTATTGGAGACGATATGGATTTCACATAAAACTCCAGAAATAAAGCACCAATCAATTTAATTGAATAATTCCTGATTCCCATCAAAACCAAAAGAAATTCAAACAAATTCTGAGCACCAAGAAGATCATTTGAGCACTGCAGAATTTTGGGATCAAAAGGGTATCCTATTCATCGACTATGTGTCTAAAGGGGAGTTTTAAAAAGACTAAAATGATCATGAAAATACAAAAATAAAGTTATTTCCCATTTTATGTTTAACTTAAAAGTACTGTTTGATCTTGTTGCTTAAACTTTGTTGTTTTAAGGCCCTGGCTGCCTTGCTTTAAATTTTGATGACCTATGTTTAATGGGAGAATGTGGTATTTACATTCAACTTAAAATTGGAATTATTAAATAAGAATGTGCTTTAAAAATTAGTACTTAGGAAGTTAGTATTTTTCAGTAGGGAAGACTAGAGACTACACTAATTCACTGTGTCAGTTGTGTCTTACTCGGCAATTTGGTAACTTATAAATCAAATTTTTTAATTTGATTTATAATAAAACATAAACTACAGTAATTTTAATAATTTGTTAATGTGCAAGTGCAATTTAGAAGCAGTAGCACTGATGAGTTACCTAGTAATAATTTTTTTCTATAAATTCCCACTTTTGAGGAACTTTTTAGGCCTTTGGTAACTTACTCAGAAATATCCCCATTTCATAAGTTCTTTCCCACTGGAAATATTTGTGGTCCACATCACTAACTGTGATGTAAATTTTATGAAATTCACTTCCTTCACATTCATGAAACAGTCATGTTATTTTTTGTAAGCAATATCTTACAACCAAACCCAGTATTGTCACAAACTTAAGATGCAATCTGTTTGGAAATAGCTGGCGTACAGAATAAAATGCTTACCAGTCAGCATGTGATTGTAATGTATTGATCATTCTTCTAAATAATTTGAAATTTAAAGCTTTAGTGTTATAGTTTCCAAATATTGTCAAGTAATATTTGAAATAGCTTTTATTCACCAAAACTACAGTTTTTATTTTTCCACATACTATATTAATATTCCATTACTGAAGATGACATGATTGTTAACAGGTTAATTGCGCTCATGAGTTGTGTATTCGTTGCCATGTGCCATCTTTGGGGTTCTCGGACGTTGTGGAACAAGCATTCTCTTCAGGTCCTCCTTCTGTCAGGAAGTATTCACAAGTTATCAGGTAAAGAAATACAAGTTGGATGTATTATGTTACAACTGTATTTTTTTATAACTTAGTAATAAGTAATCTATTTATCCTTATTGTTGTGTTCCAGGTCATTGGTAAACATCTTTCTGGTCGTTACACAACTTGGATTCTGTTGTGTTTACTTTGTGTTTGTTGCACGTAACATTCAAGAGGTCAGTTAAAAATATTACCTAATGAATATTAGTTGCACCTACATTAGACTTCCTATAGTTCGACTACTTCAGTATTGGAACCTAGGCTGAATGAAGCGAATAAATCTTAATAAGACCAGTTATCCATCTACAAGGAAAACTATATATAGAAAATAAGTTAACCTTTTTAGTGCCAACATCCAGTTTTATCAAATGTTTCTTTTATATAAGTATAATCCCAGCATTCTTTAGCTCTGGCAATGTTTTTTCAAAAATATATTTTAAAAAGTATCAAGCAGTAAACAATAAATTGTTTAACTTAATTAAACAATAATAATACCAATGATTTATGAGACTTGTTAAGTGAAGCAATTTGAAACTGGTTAAATGGTCAAGTGATGTAAGGCGCTATACCTGGCCAGTATAGTGTTGTATGATTTAATGGTTTTGAACCCCGCATTGGCTGTTGATTTTTCTGTGCAATTCACTTAGAGTTTGCGTGTCTGTGATAGGCATATGTGAGGCGCATCTTAAATAAGTAAATAAGTGATGGAAGGTTCGGGTGAAAGCTAGAATATATATATATATATAAAACAGCAATCTTGATCAGCTGTGCAACTTACAAAAATTTCATATGTCCCTGTCAGCTTTCACCCGAACCTTCCATCACTTATTTAAGTGATTAGGATTATATACCTATTCTTCCCGTCAGTGGTCTATCAACTCACCTCATAAAGGCTACCGCGGTTTAGAAACTTTATAGTTTCATCTTCAGGCCATACAAAATGTTAAATCCCTCTGTCGAGGTCGTCACAGAGTCAAACAAAACACAAAACATTAAAACATACATCACAAACACTAAGCACAATTACACATTTAAAATATTCATCATTAAATTTCGGCTTGGCCAAGCTACACACGCGACTCGTACGTCATTACATTCCAGACTTATTTAAGATACGCCTATATATATATTGTGCATTATTATGCACAATATGAGGAGTTCGCCAAGGAGATGGACTCTCGCCTCTCCTTTTCAATCTGATGTTGGACAAAGTTATCAGGGAATGGGAGAAAGAATTAAAAATTGAAGGGCACTGGAAACCAGTTCGACTTGGAAGACCTAAGGATAACACAGAAATCGCGTGCCTAGCTTTTGCAGATGACCTGGCCATACTCACAGATAATGAAACAACAGCAATTAAATAGATAGAAGTCCTAAAGGAATGTGCAGAGAGGGTCGGTCTACAGATCTCGTTTAAAAAAACTGAATTCTTCTGTACAAAATTTAATATTCAAGGTCTAAACACAAAATATGGTAAGATAAACAGAGTCAAGCACTTCAAATATCTGGGAGAAATTCTTGAACCCACAGGTGGTGAGAAGGCTGCACAAAAGGTTCAGCTACTGAGAATGAAGAGGGCTCTTGGTATAATGCGTGATATCTACAATAAGAGATGTATGTCGACGCACACAAAAATCAGACACTACAACACAGTCATAAAACCGGAGGTATTATATGCAAGCGAGATGCTAGCACTCTACACAAAAGCTACCATGGAGGGTATTTTGAAGGAAGAACAGAAAATCTTGAGGAAGATCCTTGGTCCGAGATTAACAGAAGATGGATACAGGTTGCACTCCTGGAAGACCACAGAGAAGATATCGAACCTGGCAGCAGATATCAGAAGAAGGAGGCTTCGGTTCTATGGACACATCAGTAGACTCCCAACAACGAGACTTGCCAACAGAATCCTTAAGTATATACAAGGAGTCAAATCAACAACGTCGTGGATCGCACAAGTCAGAATAGACCTACATGACACAGAAATAGACTCAACAGACTTTGAAGACAGGCACGCATACAAGAGAAAGATGCTCGGTTGGAAGGTCCCAGAGAGAGGATTAGAAGGAACAAGACATGAGTTGGAGTGCTTTGCGTGATCCAACAGGGTCTATACGCAAATAATAATAATAATATAATATATATATATATTGTGTGTGTGTGTGTCCACTAAAAAATAAAATTTTTATAAAATATTGTTCATTTATCTTAAAATGAACCCAAAAGTAAAAATATTAAATTTTTGCCCATGTAAAAAAAGTCCAAGGCACTTGAAAGGGTTAAAAAGATTGTATGAAAGGCAATTTAAGAGGTTTTTTTACTGTACACAAAACAAAGACTGTGCAATATACTTAGTACAATATAATAGAAACACAGTGTTTTCTCATATATTTTACCGATTTTAAGATTTTTTAAGTACGTTATATTAATCACTTTTGTCATTACAATATAAAGCTTGTAATCTTTATATTACAAATATAAATTAATGTTTCCATTTAGCATTTGTTTTCTAAAACACAACCAAGCACAGTGCACAGAATGGTACAGAAGAAAGCGCAAACATTTAGCCAGACAAATTAAAAGAAGCCTGATGTAGTTACTTCCTCACTACAATTTTTATAAAAAGTACTACAATAGTGTCGAACATGTGAGAAGTCCATTTTTAAAAGATATTTAGAATTTATTTACCCTAAAGTCCTAAAAGAATATTTAAGCCAGTGTTCCATCTGTACTTCATTCATTCTAGACAAAAAAAAAAAAAAATCTATTATTACTTTTGTAATTTGGTTTAAGTTTACAAAATAAGTTTTTCTGAACCTTTTCCTGAATACTTTAATAATGTGTAGCTGCAACATTAAAGGTCCACTTTGTACTAGTAGTTCAAAGAACAGTAGACCCTGCAGTATATTCTTAATTAATTGAATGTACTACCAGGGCCTTCACTGGCGCTCTGAAACAAAACGTTTTCCAACATTTTAACTGGTATTGTTACTGAAACAACTTTAATAGATGTGTTAACTCTCTCCATGAAGCGGTCAAAATTGTGATAGGCCTGACTAGTACTACAGAAAATGACTAGCAATTACACTTGTCATTGTTAACTCGAAGGCCGCTTTCTTGAAATGGAAATGAATAAAATGAAATCATACTGTCATTTGGGATTTATACAAGGTACCTCCTTACTGAATTTCAAAACAGTTGGTCAATGTATTTGGCCAAAACTGCATAACAAACAAATACACATACATTTCAAATGCCGAATGGTCAAGTTGAATCAGAGACATTGCTTTGCTTTGTCTATAAGATTTGATATCTGAACTGACAGTTTTAGCCAGATAATATATTTTTTACCCTCTATGCTAGGACTGCAGCCCTAGGCTGGGTAGAAAAATAATTTAAATGAACGAAGTTTAAAATTCTGAAATTATAATCTCTTTGGTTGGTCTGTAAGCCTACCGGTTGAGTGAAACCCTGTCTGGAAGTTTTATTCTGTTGTATAATATGTATTTATTTGTTCATGTATTGAAATGTCTGTGTATGTAAGGTTTTTATATGTTAGTTTTTGGAAATTTACAACTTGTCACATCAGAAGACAGGAAGGATGTAGTGATGTTATACCCTAAAATTAGTTTTATTTGCACAGATTGTGGCACACTACCTCTACAAAGTAGACCTCCATTGGTATTTGCTGGCATTGTTGCTTCCCATGATAGTTCTGAACTGGGTAAACAATCTCAAGTACCTCACACCTGTGTCAATGTTTGCAGCCATCTTAACATCTACAGGACTCGGTATTACGTTCTTCTACATGCTCCAAGGACTGCCACGCACTTCTACCGTGCATGCTTTTTCTAGTTGGAAACAGTTGCCTCTGTATTTTGGCACTGCCATTTACGCTTTTGAAGGGATTGGAGTTGTAAGTTTCACAATTTGTTATTACTATATCTGTTGATCAAATGAACTGACAACATGTCATTTCAGTCACTTTAGTGTTTTAAAAACAACCGTTAAATACACTGTCCAACTAATGTTTAAAGAAATTATTTACTAAACATGTGTTTATATATTTTACTTTAAAAGTGAAATAAAATGTCTGTATAATTTTTAAAATTGTAATTCTTTTAAAATATTAAACATTTTAATATATTAAAAAAAATGTGCAGGCTGACAGTGCTGGTGGGTATATTTTCATTATCATATGTAATAAGTTTTATTTTTAAAAAAATTGTACCTTTTTATCAAAGAATTCAAAATGTGTGGTTGGTGTTCAGGTTTTACCATTGGAAAACAACATGGAGACCCCGCAAGACTTTGGGGGGCTAACAGGAGTGCTGAACACCGGCATGGTAATCGTTGCTTGCTTATACACATCTGTGGGATTCTTTGGTTACTTGAAATATGGTGAGGACACCAAGTTGGGTAGTATCACACTGAATCTGCCACAGAAAGACCTGTAAGTATACTCAGACTTTATTATATAATATCTAATAATAAACATTATTCTTCTTTCCAAATAGAGAGTATGGTGATCTTTAAATTAATCCTGATATTTTTATTATTGCACAACCTCAGTTATCTGAAATAAAGGGGGAGCCATTTCGGATAACAATTTGTGCAGTCAAGCCATGCACATGTAATACTTTTTTGTATCTAATACTCTAGAAGATTTTGAAGGTCAAACGATTCTAACCTCTTTTTTAGGCTACACATGACTTATGTTCTTTATTAAAGTTAAAAATTACATTTTTAGGCTTACATCAGTAAACTGTATACTGTATTTAAGGTAGATAAGTTGTAGCATATTAATCATTTATTAATAAAACTCAATAACTTTTCTTTGCTTCTTACATATACTGCAACGTTTTCGAACAGCAATGTCCCGCCATGTTTTCAATGTAATCATGACATCAGCTGGCATTGACTCGCTGCATTGTTCAAGTGTTAGGATTTAGAAAAAATATTAGTTTTTGGTTGCTGGTTTTGAATATGATAATGAGGTCACAGCCAAAGAATGAACACTATTGACAAAAAGAAACATAGGCGAAATTACGAAACTGCTGATGTACTGCCTGTTGCAATAAGCAACACGGTATGTAGAACAGCAGTTGAAACAAAAGCATGGGGAAGAGGTGGGGCGTGGACAGTCGATTCCGGCGGGGCCGGAAAGTCAGTTTACTCCGGGTGACTTTTCTGTGAAGACTGTGTGGCTTTTCTGTTCCAACTGGGCGGTGCCGAGAAGTGGCAAATCGGCGATAAAAGTAAGTAGACGATTATTTAGCGTACACTTCTTCCCCCTTTTATTATTTTGGTTTAAAGGGATTAATATATATTTTGGGGAACGTTTCATTTCACACAAGACAGTAGTGTTCATTCTTGGGGTTGCCACCAACAATATTTGTAAGGTAGAACATATCAAATGATTAAAGGTAATTTTTATAATGAACCACCGATAGAAAATTATTCGAAGGAACCCGTAATCCTAACAAATGGTGCATCGGCCGTGTTCTAGTTTTTACTAGAAATTCTTTGATTTAGAAATTCTTTTAAATGGTTCCAGTGTTGTGTTGAATAATTGTTTTCAGGGTTATATAGTGGTATTTACGTTAGGTTTTGACTGTGATAGGCATCATCATTAATTGCGGACGTAATACATTTTGAGTTTAACTTTCGATACGCGGCACTTACGTGTCATATATTTGTTTTTTTGCTTGTTTTTTTTTTTACCACGAGCAGATAGTCTTCGCGGTTTGGGCCTATAATATTTGATAACAATATCTGTGTTTCAAATTTGGTGAATTGAGTAGTCATATTTGTACATAGAGGATTATTGAATAAACGCCTCTTTTTCGTGTATATTGTCGACACATCATAGTTGCAATACATCATTGGAATTTGCGGACTCGTCACATTGCACATTTCGTTTACGTCATAGCGACACATTTTTTTTTCTAGAACTTGCTGACACAACACTTGTGTACTGTTTCACAATTACAGGTATTTGTGCCGACATCCAGGGTTTACGACTTTCGCTAATCGATTATATTATTTAGCATTTTTCATGAAGTTATCGTTGTCAGACATAAAATCTTTGACAAGACAAAGCAACGAGGGTTTTTCAAGAACTAGGCTTACCAATTCCAGAACAGGCGGATCTTGAGTTTTTGCGGTCCAATTTGCGGTTACTCAGGCTAAATTTGGATTCGGGTATGAATTTGGATGAAGCTTCTAAATTGTATGACAACTGGTTAGTACACAAAGACGATAGTAAAAAGCACGTTACATTTCAGGAACCGAACATATACGACACTGTTGAGTTTGCTTCTGGCTCGGAAACAGACACTGGCGTTAAAATCCATAATACAGTAAACATATCACCACATAATTCTATAATGACCGAACGCATACCATTTTTTGATCCGGGCAGATTTCGTGGAACTCCGGGGGAGGATATTTTAAGTCATATTACGCGATTTGAGCGGGCAGCCTTGGCGAATGGTTGGGACAACACAAGAAAAGTTGTGTACTTTCCCATGTACCTTGACGGCGTAGCTTTGACTTATTTTGAGAATTTTGAACGAAAGAACAAAAGCATGACTTGGGCCGGTATAAGGGAAACGTTTACCACTGTATTTGCTCCTACGGAAGAAAAGGAAATATTGTTGATGAGGTTGAATAATCGGGTGCAGTTACCAGAAGAGTCGGTAATTCAATATTGGACGGACATAGAGCTTTTGTGCGCACGCTTGGACAATGACATGTCGGAACAGAAAATCTGTGCGTACATATTGAAAGGTTTAAACCCGGCTATATTGCAACAAATAGCCATGCTCGATAACACAACTTTCGATAAATTAGATGCCAATATAAAGGCTTACGACAGGGCAAACTTCTTGATGCGGGAACGTTTAGGTTGCCATTCATCTAAGACTGTACAGGACCAGCGCGTCATGGAGATAGACGAGAAAATAACTAGAGTAATGAATATGTTAGACAATTTCAAAATGCCTAAAGATAAGGACGACGGACACAGTTACCACACGTACCGACGAGACACGGGGAATAGGGATCAACAGACACCTGACACAGGCAATATTCTACGGGTATCGGAAACCACACAGACACCACTTTTCACTATTAACGCACAAAATCGACCATTACAGGATCTCGGCGGGACACCCATAGATATTAATCCAGATTTGACTGAGGGGAACTATGCAGCAGCTAGGAGCTTGATCGACAAATATATTCATCTTTTTCAAGACGGGGACCGGAGGATCTGACGGAGGCAAAAATGCCACCATACAAAATAGTAATGAAAAATGATACACCATTGGCTGTGCCACCTTATCGCTTGAGCTTAGCAGAGCGGATGGAATTGGATAGACAAGTGGAAGAACTGAAAAAGGCAAAAGTAATAGAAGATTCGCAAAGTTCATTTGCAGCACCTGCGTTCCTTGTGAAGAAACCTGGGAACCAGTGGCGTAATGGTGGTGGACTATCGCAAGCTAAATGAGAACATGGAACCCGACAGATTTCCTTTGCCCAGAGCAGATACAATTTTCGACACTTTAGGAACAGCTAAGTATTTTTCATCATTAGATATCAATCAAGCATTCTTTCAACAGCCTATAGCTAAAGAGGACAGACAATACACAGCATTCGTTACACACAGGGGCTTATATCAGTACACTCGACTTCCTATGGGGATGCGTAACTCGTCAAATTCTTTTCAAAGGAGCATGAACAGGTTATTTGCTGGTTTACTTTACCACGGAATGATAATATATGTAGACGATTTGGTCTCGTATGGCTCGACGTTTGACGAGCAACTCAAATCACTGGAAAATGTTTTTGAAGATTAGATTCAGCGAATTTGAAACTAAAAACTTCGAAATGCCATTTTTTTACAAGAGCATAGATGTGTTGGGACACAACATTTCCGCTGAAGGTGTGAAACCTTTAGAAAAGAATTTACATGCAATTAGGGATTTTCCTACGCCTCGACGACCACGACAGACGTCACGAAGTTTTTGGGGCAGCTTCTTACTATAGAAAATTTATATACAAATTCAGTGATATAGCCAAACCACTTACAGATTTAAAAAAAAGAGAACACGGGTGATAGAAAATTAAGGTGGACAGGCGAAGAACAGACAGCATTTCAAAAATTAAAAGATGCATTAACAACACCACCTGTGCTAGCGAATTTTTGTGAAGATAAGGATACAGTCGTTTCATGCGGCGCGAGTAGGCACGGAATAGGGCGTCTTGTCACAGTACCAAGAGGATGGAACACTTGGCCAATTGCATACGTCAGCAGGCGACTAAAAGACACAGAAGGGAGGTGGAGCGTATCGAGATCGAATTGTTAAGCATCGTCTATACAGTTACACATTTCCGACCATTTTTATATGGGCGAAGATTTACAATATTCAATGATCATGCCAGTTTACAATTTTATAAGAACATAAAAACATTAAGCTCACGATTAAACAGACTAGCTTTGAAACTTATAGACTATGACTTTGATATTAAGCACAAACCGGGAACACAAATGCGGGTACCGGACAGTTTAAGTAGACATCCGGAAGAAAAGAATATCGACATACCAGACTTACAGGACGAATTTCAGATAAATAATATCAAAACTTTAAATATAGAACAATTACAGCTAGAGGACGAATTTTTATTTCACATAAGACAGGCAATACTTGATCCACAACAGGCTGACAAGACACATTCTCGAGCATCAAGGTTGTATACGTTGCTTGATGGAGTTTTGCACTACAAACATTTTACACACGGAGAGTGTAAGCTGTTACTAGCTGTACCAAAGTTAATAGTCAAGGACATTCTGCAGGCATATCACAATTCGCTTACTACAGGAGGACATGCGGGTATAGCTAAGACATTATCGAAAATACGGCAAAGATACCATTGGCCTTCCATGACCAAAGATATCATACAATATGTGAAAGCATGTCATAAATGTCAAGTTATGAAAACTTCACGAATAAAACCATCGGGACTATTGCAACCAATCATTCCGCACACAAAACCTTTTACGAAGCTCACGTTGGATTATATGGGACCATTGCCGAAGTCTAACAAGAAAATATACATTTTGGTAGCAGTGGACAACACAACCAGATACGCGGTAGTTAAGGCAACAGAAAAGGCAGATGCGCAGACCACAGCGAAATTTTTGCTTGAAGACATAATTCCTCATTACGGAATGCCGGCGGAAATACAGACGGACGCGGAAAGCACTTTGTTGCTGATTCATTAAAACAATTATATAAGGCTTTAGGGATAACTCAGCAGATCTCGACAGCTTATAGACCACAAAGTCAAGGTGTTACTGAAAGATATAATTCTACACTTGTTGACATGTTACGATGTTATGTCAATGACAATCAAACTGACTGGCATAAATATGTAAAATTAGTGACATTTGCATACAACTCAGGGAAACACGCTTCTACAGGGCATTCACCTTTTTACTTGTTGCACGGGTTTGAGGCGAACCAGCCTATCGATTTGGCTTTACTTCCGACTATACCAGAGCACGATGTTCTAGCGGCTTTAAGGATTGTTCACAAAGTACGTGAAGACATACCACGGATAATGGAACGAACTCAAAGGTCACAATGCGAACGTTACAACAAAACGCGCAGAGTAGAAGAATACTGTGTTGGAGACTTGGTTTTGCTATCAAATAGCACGAAGCCGAACAAACTAGCAACACATTACAAGGGTCCGTATAAGATACTACGTAAGATCACACCATTAAACTATGCCATAGAGGTTTATAGATATGGTAGACTACGAGAGGATATAGTACATGTTAGCAGATTAAAGAGTTACAACAAAACAGGATAGATTTATAGTAGGATAGATTCATGGTGACAACACATGAAATGAACACTAGTTTTGGGGTTGCAAAATTTTCTTTTTAAAATTGTATTATTATTATTATTTTAAAGATCTTACTTTTTCCCTTTGTATAGTTAGTTTTTTTTAAAAAAAAAAGGAGTTTACGCAAAGATTGTCTACTTAGTTCCAGGCAAACGAGGTAGAAGTACAACGAATACGGTCGGAACGCACCTGATTCATCGACTCCGACAATCTGTACTGCAGACAGAAAATATGGCAACAACAGAATTACGAATCTATATTTTCTTTATTACGTTTAACCTTACCATACTCAAGGTCCAAACCGATTCTCCTGTCAAAATAACTAATGGCGCCTACTTTCATCCTCTTCCAACACATTACACCTATGAGGCATCTTATCCTTTCACCTATACCTTCCCTCTTGATTCTTTTGCAGACTTCACTGACATTCCACATCGAGGTACTACCTGTTTAGCACCAGATGAGACGCCGGTATGCCAAGCTGTACAGGCACTACAGGGTCTTATGGACAGCACGGATAACGTACAACATAAAGTGGCGACTGGATTCAACTGGACCACTACAGGACAACGAAGGGCAACACGGGCTATTGACAGCATCGGCGATATTTTCCATTGGTGTTGTGGCACAGCAACTGACAACGAGCTACAGGTCCTGACTACAAATGAAGTGACCGTCAACAAACACATCAACATGGTCCAGGCAGTTATCAGGGATGACCATCAGGATTTAGTAACCACGACGACATCACTCAAGGGATACACTGCAAACGTGTCAAGAGTGCTGCAGGACGTACACGATACTTTGACAACATTTCAAAGAACCCTTGAGGAAGCCACTCACGTTTCTATAGTTAGTTTATATAAGACTTTAATTTATTATGTGTTGCGCCAAGAAAAGCAAATATATTATAATACCTTAATTTATATGATTGATATTATAAGAACAAATTGTAGAAACCATGTGATTACACCCACCTCAGTACCTGTAAATTTGCTGCTTGCAGACTTAAAAAACCTGGAACTTCGCCTGATCCGAGATCATATGTCCTTAGCCATTCCTAAGGACAACATACACCTTTACTATCACCTACCCATTTCCTCGTGCATCATTACACCCAACTCCATCCTGACAACAGTAAAAGTGCCGATTTAGCATCGATCCACGACATGGCAGCTCTTTCATTACCTTCCCGTACCCTTACGTTGGGAGAACCACACCTGCATACTCGCACACCCGACAATCGTTGCCACGGATGGGACAAGTGTCAGAACGATATCTGGAAAGCAACTGGATGATTGTCAACCTGGAAGCACGGGACTATGTTTCTTACCTCGACACAGGATATCGGGTCGATATCTGAAGGGTGCGCGGTACAATTAATGAGAGGGGAGATCTGCATGCTATAGCACAATAATGCACTTTTCACTGCACTACCAGTGGCAAGAGCCCCATAATAACGGAGATAACTGGGGATCTTTTCCTACATCACAAATCCTACACCCAACACCCACATAGTCTGAAACGAAACCCACTCCTATTTCACAGCATGACGTCCCAGGAACAATCAAAGTAAAAATTCCTTGTCATTGTTCCTTACAAGAAGGTGATACTATTCTGATAGAGAAACAGTTTCCATGTGACAGGAGAACATCCTTAGACCTCAACATATACCACATTGTTCCCATTTCCTGGACCACACTGACATCCCTAGTAATCAAACCATTTGTATTACAAGACCATCCTAAGTTCCTAAAGGTATCCTGGATAAGAACTGGACTTTAACTACCCCAGCTATGTTTATCCATAACCACATAGAAGGGGATGCCTTAAACGCAGTCGAACTACCGAAAACATGGTTAGACGTGATGGACTGCACTTCCCTCCTACCAATACTCCTTATCACATGGATTTCAGGGTTAACATTAGTAATATTATACTTAGCTATTAGGATATATGTAATAAAACAAACCCTTGCACTTTCCCTACCCCGCACAGACTATCCACAAATGTAAACCCAAACTAATTATAGAAGACCTGGTTTCGACGTTGAGGACAACGTCCTACAAAGAACCGGTATTGTTAGGATTTAGAAAAAATATTAGTTTTTGGTTGCTGGTTTTGAATATGATAATGAGGTCACAGCCAAAGAATGAACACTATTGACAAAAAAGAAACATAGGCGAAATTACGAAACTGCTGATGTACTGCCTGTTGCAATAAGCAACACGGTATGTAGAACAGCAGTTGAAACAAAAGCATGGGGAAGAGGTGGGGCGTGGACAGTCGATTCCGGCGGGGCCGGAAAGTCAGTTTACTCCGGGTGACTTTTCTGTGAAGACTGTGTGGCTTTTCTGTTCCAACTGGGCGGTGCCGAGAAGTGGCAAATCGGCGATAAAAGTAAGTAGACGATTATTTAGCGTACACTTCTTCCCCCTTTTATTATTTTGGTTTAAAGGGATTAATATATATTTTGGGGAACGTTTCATTTCACACAAGACAGTAGTGTTCATTCTTGGGGTTGCCACCAACAATATTTGTAAGGTAGAACATATCAAATGATTAAAGGTAATTTTTATAATGAACCACCGATAGAAAATTATTCGAAGGAACCCGTAATCCTAACACAAGAAATATTAATGCAATCTAAAATGATTGCGCGATCCGCACTTTTGTATTGACATCTAGTGACTAATGGGGATGTCATTATTATGTGGTGGGAGTGTGGATTGGCAGTGTAGCTATATTTAGATGTGGAGGGCCAACTCATTTAGCTTTTGGAAGTCAACTCAAGATCAGACATTTACTTATTTGCTAGTCCATGCTGTCTTGCTGTTATATTCCTATACATTTTATTTATTTCCCGTCATTTCTTTTAAGGAATTTGCGATTCTGGATGCATTTCAGATAACCCGGTTTATGTTTGACCGATTAGAATGAAATTTATCATGTTGGTACAGTTTGCCTCTATCTTGGAAATTGTCTTAAAATATTGTCCTTCAAACATAAATATCAGTATCTCTGATAAAAAAAAAACAACTGATTCATGGCATAATTTCTCAAAAGGGGTTGGCAGTTGATATGGCTAAGGCACCGGGCAGTCTGCTGCATCTCTGAACTGCGCACCTGAAGGTTGTGGTTTCCAGACACAGTTACTACCGTTGCTTTATCCTTAGGCTAGGCAGCCACCAAATCTGGAGTGAATGAAGCTGAGCAAAATGAAAATAAACCTCAACCAGAAGCAGAGTTCATTTAAAGAACATGTTTGTATCTTTTAAATCTAAATATTTAGGCCTACTGTAATAGATTCTAGGAAACTACTATTTTCAAAAATTGTAACTTAGGTAATCAGAAATAATAAGTTCGGAGGCATAGTCAGTGTGAGGGGGGAAGTGGAGTCAGCTTCAAAACCTGATTGGACAAAGTTGAAGCTACACATAGTGAAACCAAGTGACACCGATTGACTCCACTCAGCTCCATTAAGTTTTCAATGGTCTCATTTACTTTAAAAACAATAGTTTAGGTTTTGAATACATAGTTCATTCTACTCGGTGCAACTTCGCTCCATATTTGATGGCCATTCGGCTTTACTACTAACACTGATTCCTGGTCCTCATTAGGTCTAATTGGTTTAAAGTATAAACATTTAAAATAATAAATTTTTAAAACTGGACTGTCATATTTTGGTCATATTAGAAGATTGCATCAAATCAATATTACTAATTACTTTAAAAGAAATTTATGGTTTGAGATTAAATTGGAAAAAAATAAACTCTGACCACTGTTAGAGTTCTTTTGTTTTTTCTTACTCTCAAACTATAAATTTCAAATACTTTACGGATTTCAGTTACAAATGTTCATAAATGTCTGCATTTGAGGAAAATCTGGTGAACCAATTTTAAAAAATCAAGTTTTTCTTCAATATCTTCCAAACTGGAATTTTTGTAGATAAATAACGTATGTTTAATTTTTCTTAACGTATTTTATTTGACCTTCTTTTAATTAATTTAATTACTGTCAAGAAATATATACAATGTGTAAATAATGTTTTTAGAATTTCATAAAAATCGGTGTAATATATTTAAGGTAATTTAAATTAAGTGTGTAATTTAAATATACACCTAAATTTTACTATATTTTTTCAATATTAAAATACTGATCTATATCAACATTTTTTACAATAATTTAGTTTTCATGTTAATTTTTAGGTTAGCACAATCTGTTCGAGTAATGATGGCCATAGCTATTTTCCTGTCATACGGTTTGCAGTTTTATGTACCAATGAGCATCATTTGGCCTCCATTGAAACAAAAAATCCAGACTGAGCGAAATCAAAGGATTGCCGAATTGTTAATGCGTACTGGCCTTGTCATCATTACTTGTGAGTCTCAATGTTACTTTACACTTTGACAAATACGCATGTCACTATGACGTTCTCTGTACCTATACATGCAGTGAGTTTTTAAGTAAAAAAATTACCACAGAGAGTAAAATATATATAAAGGATACAAATACATATTTTGGATCAAAATTTGGTTTTCCCTTGCAATTTTTTAAAGGTATTGTATTTTTTAAAACGTGGGTAAATACAAAGTGACACTTGACATGTTGGACATTCTGGCAACATGTGTCTTTTCTCTTTGACCTTGATCTTTTACGTGTATGAACAACTCTTTATCATTTTCAATTATAAGACTAGCCACACACCAGAAGAGATGAAACAACTTAAGACAAGTCATTTGTCTTGAGACAAAAATGTTCAGACTGTCTCAGGCTAACTTGAAACAATTGCATGTTACCTTTTCAGCTATTTTTACCTGAAATGGCGAGTGATTGCAGTAGTCTCTGCTATTATATTTTATTTTTATATGTTGAGTTGTTAAATTGAAATCCAATTTGAACAGTTTGGACACACAAAATTAACAAAAAAAAGAAAGCTTGATCTTCCTCTCTTCATTTTAATTTACAAAGGAGGAATGATCTTTTAGCTGGAAGTCATACAGTGCAAGCCTTGCCTGAACCAAATGAATTAATTGATCTCCTTCAACTTCCATACTATTACTACAAATCATTATTACTAAAAATTATTTGTAGTAATTAACTAATTATAGTTTAATCATAATTTGTACTACAAATTATTACTAAGCTCAAACTGAGGAATGGTAGACGTTTATGGCACCAACATGCCATGCATGTGTATAGGAAGTGTGAAAATGAATACAGGAAAATGAGTATAGGAAGTGACATTAGAGTAATGCACGCGTGCATAAATATAACTGTCTTGAGCTCTACACAGACAAGGCAAACATGTAGGGACCTTCATAATTTTGTAATTTTGCTTGAGACAAATTTCATCGAGTTGATGTCTGTCAAAAATAACTTGTTTTAGGCATTTTATTTCTTCCGATGTGCTGCAAACCTAAACAATAGCACAAGAAACAACACTAAGAATCCCATGTGTTATGAATAAAATAAATAGTTTTAACACTTCTTGCAGCCTACGCATATCTATCTTATCCCAGTGTTACCAGACAGTCACAGATTAAGGCAAATTAGCGTAAAATAAACATTTGACAAGGTTGACAGAACACGTTATAGTTCATGCGATTGCTGCTAGATAACAGTGTGATAGTGAAAACAGCTAAAAATTTTATGAGACATTTAACTAAAACATTTAACATGGACATTTTATGATAGATGTACTCATTGGAGTTCATAGGTCAATAAACATCAGGCAACAAATGTATTCATGAAAGCTTGTCATTGGGTTGATTATCAGTTAGCTAAGCTGTAATGCGGGACATTGATTGAACAGAACAGCACTCCCTGTTAGGCCAACTAGGCTCTTTTGCAAAAATTTTTAGAGGCATTAACTGAAAAAAATCAATAATTGTAAACTGAACAATAAAGGAAAATAATTATAAAAAGTTTGAAAAGTTGGAGAAAAATTATGGAATAAGTAATACAACATTTAAAAAAACAATACAAAAGAAGCAGTAGATTAAAGTACAGAATTATTGTTCACATCAATTAGAAGCTTATAAATTAAAAACATTATTTTTAATTTTAACTTATTTAGGTTCACATATTTATTTGTTTACTAAACTAGTATTTTTACAATGATTCACAAGTAACCACAGAAGGAAACATCCCTGTATGCAGACTGGTACCTTAAAACTACTTACAACATTAAGCAATATTCAAATAAAATTATCTTACACGGTTTTTTCCATATTTTATATTCAATAACCACAACCTTCATCAGCCCATATTCAATAGCATGTTCTACTTAACACCAACTTTTTCACCCTTATTTTCACTGTTTTCTCAAGTGAAAAATGCTTTCATATACCGAAATAGTAAATTGTACACATTTATTGCTCTTATATAACTATTCTTCTCACTTACTGTGTTTGCTATTTTGGGGTGATAATACGTTTTTTATTCCTTGTCGTACTATTTGAATTTGTGTATATATTTTTTAAAGTTTCATAATGAAACAATAAAGATTCCAAATGGAAAAGTTGCACTCATATTAAAGGTTTGTTATCTGTTAAAAATTCATTTTTATTTATAATTAAAAAAATTCTTTTTGCGATGTTTTGAGGAAAGACATACAACTATTGTATGCCTCACCCCAAACTATTTTACCATAACTTGCAATACTTTGGAAAAAATGTTAATATATGTAAGCGTCATTAATTATTTTTACAACGTATAAAATACAAAAATCAAATATTTTATTTTTTTGATTGTATATTCAGTGTGTTTATCCGATGACATTAAAATCGAAAACAACACCTAAATATTTATAATCTTTAACTCTTTGTAATATTGTCTTTAATTTTGATCTCAACCTATTCAGGAACACTATATGTATAACTGCCAAAAGTAATATAAATAGTTTTGCCAACATTAAGAGACTTAATCTGTTAAGAGCTAGCCAGTCAGCTGTTACATCAAGTAAAATATTCATAGTCCTGATGGTATCTTTCCAAATATCTTCAGATGAATGTATTGCTGTATCATCAGCATAAGAAATAATACAGCCTTATTGGATATCTTTCAAAAGATTATTAACCTGTATGAACATCAAAAGTAATACCAAGTATAGTACCTAGTGTTAACCCTCTGTTATTTATTTATTTTCACTCAAACGCGTATTAATTTTTACTCTACTAATTCTGTTAATTAAATAGCTTCTTGAAGGATCATTAGCTATACCCCTAATTCCTGCATAATACAATTTTTCTAACAGAATGCCATGCTCAACAGTGTTGAATGCCTTAGCCAAATCCAAAAACATGACTAAAGTAGGTTTACTTTTATCTGACTTATTATATTTAATACAATTAATATAATTTAAGTGCATCCTTAATTCCTGCGTTTTTTTATATATCCATATTGCTTGATAGATGACATTTTACATTCTGTTACAAAATTAAATATTCTTTAATGGAGAATTTTTTAAAAAATTTAGCTAAATTAGAAATTATCAAGATAGGTTTATAAATATTCATCATAGAATTACTACCACCCTTATATATAGGTACTATATCTGCTGTCTTAAGTGCATCAGGCCAAGTCGATTTCTCAATACATAAATGAATAGTATAACTCAACGGTTCAGTAACAAATTTAGCTATAGTTTTCAACATCTGAGTGCCAATCATATCAACACCACCCTTTTTAAGTTTAACACCTATTGGGAAACATCGATCAGTTTGACCGATTGGCATTTTTGCTTTCATATATTTTCTATACTGTTTGACCTTGACTCTTGTGGCTCATAATACCTTTCCTCCCTCCCTAGACCATACGCCTGAGGCATACTGTATATTAGTTCTGCTGTAGGGTTTGAGGGGTTTAATTGTTTTTGTGATTTTACAGTCAGTTATAAATACCTTGTGTTACCCTTACCCTTATTTTGCTGTCAGAATTGCCTGATGTTTCTCTATGTTCTAGTTTCCTGTATTTTTACATACTTTTTTCCTGTTATTTGTGTTTTGATGATTATACATAAACTGTACATAGATTGTATATATTCTTTTCTGTGTGTTTATACATGAACTGTATATACACTGTAATTGTTTTTCCTGTTTTTTGTGTTTTGTGACCATATACGAACTGTATACAGACTGTACCTAGTTTCTTATAGTTTTATTGTTTTTTATATTATGCTTATAACATAAACCGTCCTGGTATTAGTAGTATTAATAGATCTTTGTCAACTAACATTCCAGACTTTGGTGATAGAGTTCGCAGAATGTTGGATAGTGAGAATGCAAGATTATGTTACATTGGATAATGATAAAGATTCATCTAGCACAAGTACTATAGTGCTTATTAAATAAATTTCTTTTTTTAATTGTCTTACATTACTTTGTTACCTTGAAAATAACTAAAACGTGAATGTTCTCTTAAAATAGATATGCCGGTCAAAATGAGCGTATGTTTCCTTTAATGTTATAAAAAAACATGTTTCCATGTAGGTGTAAAGTTTAGATATAATTTCATAAATTTTTATGTGGTTCAATTGATAAAAAATGTTCTTGGGTTCATCTGAGACATCTTTATGGACATTACCGGTTTTAAAAATTTTTGCTACTCAATTCTTTCCCCATATTTTCACTGATTATTTGTTTCACATTGCATTGTCAATTTATATCTCTTTTAAACGTTTACTTCTATCGAATATTGATGAACAATGACAATTTTGTATTATTCTTGGAAATGAAGGGCAAATTATGTAGGGATGGGGGAGGCAATGAAAGCAAAAGTGCCGAGCACCTGAATGTGGCCTTGTGATCGAAGCATTATTGTAGACAATATGCTTAGACAATCTTAACACTATTTCTGTGATAGTACAGATAATGATGTAACATTAGTGTACTATGTCCAATAATTTGTACTGTTAAAACAAATTAAAGTAGTTGTTTTTGACATTGCAGAATCGTCTTTGCATCGTTTGAATTGGTGGACAATGATGGGTAGAAAATCTCCCTCACTTACCTCCTTTCTTCTTTTCCAGTGTCACAGAATTTGGACTAATTTTGAAAAACTAGCAAATTTGAACATCATAAATGATTACTTCAATACACAAAAATAGAATTTGTCACAAAGGAAACAGCTGACAGAAATTCATTATCCAACAAAAACCATGTCATTTGTCTCAAAATCTTAAAATCAAAACTTTTGCCTTTATAAAAATTGATTGCACTATCGTGATTGGCGTTAAAATCTGCACTAACTAATTAGTATTGTAACTTCAGAATATATGAACATACAAAAGTGAACCTTAACCACTTACTGGTACATTTTTGTATTTTCAGTTACATATCTTGTACCAATACTGCTACCGCATAACTGTGAGGTACACCTCTTCTAATACAGATTTGGAAGACTTTGTATTGCTTTGCATCACAAATACAGTAACATAATATACTTTGCATACATTCTTAACTTAATCTTTGTTGTGAACCTGCTAATCCTAGAATTGCCTTTTCACTCTTTGTATTTGACATGTTTTAAATTCATTTTAAAAATCACTCAATGTACTACAAAACATGTTTAAAAAAGGCATAAAATATGACACTAGTTTCTTTGCTGCTTAACATCCATACTTTAAGTCACTTAAACTAATTAGGATGAGGGATTGGCATTGACGGAAAGGGTAAAGCTTACTGCAGTTTTGAACCTATGATATTGAGGTGCAGCAGACTGACCAGTGGCCACTTCCACCACTGAGCCCTTTACTCACAATAAGTATATTAATTTGCCTTAATAACTACATATTTAAGTATAGTTTTTTTTTGTTAATTCTTTACATTTTGCACATTTCAGTTGCTCTGGCCATTGCAATTCCTAACCTGTCTGCTGTCATCTCATTGGTGGGTGCCGTTAGCAGTTCTACACTAGCTCTTATATTTCCACCAATCATAGAGATCGTCACATTCTGGGATAAAGGTTTGTCGCGTGTAACTATAGCTAAAGATATATTAATTGCAATATTTGGAATATTAGGTTTTATATTTGGCTCATTTGTGAGTATTCATAACATATTATATCCAACTAGTTAAGTTAATCATCGTTACATTTTGTTGTTAGAATATCAACTCCATGACAATATTATTTTGCTGGTCAAATTATTGTCAGTGAGAATTAGTTTATACTTTTTAAACAAGAGAAAAAGTTATTTATTATAAACCAATTTAACGTTGTTGATATGATCCATTCCGTAAATGGGAAATATGTACCAGTTTACCAAAATTAATGAAAGTATTAAGTAATTAAATTATTAAGATAGTTTTATCGTTTATGTTAACTATTTTTTAAGTGATGCTAGTTTAGTTTGTAAAGTGTCTGTAAAAATATGCAGTTCGGATTTAAATATTTGCAATAATTTAGTTGAAAATACTTTTTGTGTATTAAACACTATGTAAATACGAAGGTCAAACGTAATGAACATTTTAATATTCAGAAATGTTAATCCATCACCAGAATATAAACTTTTCATTTGTTATAAAGAAGTTTAAAAGTTCACATAAATGCTTTACAAAACTTTGAGGAATAAAAATGTGTAAACTGAAATTTAATTAAAAGGTAATCTAAAATGTTGACAAAGTAATGTCACAATACCTGAATCGATTAATATAGCAATTCTTGTTTACTTTTACTTTACTATCCTTTCTGTAGTCAGTATTCCGAGACAATATGCAAACATACCCACAAACTCCACTGAATTTCAGTTTGTCAGCTGCTATGTTTTCTTCTTTAGTATAGTCCTATTTTGAAGCCTTCAGAAATTTGAAACAAAAATATATTTACCATTTACCAGAATAATTGATTTCAGCTTCCTGATATTTCTATTTTGAGCCCCTTAATCAGAATTTTAGGGCAAAATATATTTTTGCGCCGTTTCGTTGCACCTTCCAAGTTTCAGTTTTCTAGCTATTATTTTCACAGAGATATTAACATAGTGGATACAGGAACACCTTATTACATAATAAGTTATTAAAATCTTTTAAAAAAATACAGATTTTAGAATAGAAAAGGAATAAAAAGCCTGTATATGTTGGTGTTTGTTTATAAGCAGACTGTGCTTGATATTAATATAGTGTGATGTACAATGTGGTTTTAACACGTCTTCATGTTTGTGTTGTATTTATTATTAGAGTTATGTCTTTCATTTGTGCCTCAACATTTTATTGTTAAAATGTTATACCTATATTATTTTTATTCAAAGGCTTTGTTTTGTTGTTGTTTTGAATATTGTTCCAATATTTGAGCTAGTCAGTTTAATAAAGTTAATTGTATGTATTATTTTATCTTAGTTTGTTAACTATTGTTTACTTCTGTAAAAGCATTTTGAGATTATTTTGTATCTGTTCTTCACCACTAAGAACGAATTCTGTATGATAGCAAATATAATATTTTAAATATTGTAATTTTTATTTAGGTCACTAAAGTATTACAATATATATAATATAATAATGTTGCGTGAACAGCTAGCTGATTTACCTATGATTTTTGAGTCAAGAAAATAAGCTGCCAAATTTCATTAATTATTCTAACATTATTATTATTAAGAATATTATTTATTCTTAACCTTTTATACTTCATATAAAATTAATTAATTGACATGTTACTGTGCTGCCAGATCCACATAAAGCAAAACGTAGTAAACATAAAATCAGTAGAAGAAAGACATGTACAGACTAAAAATAACGCGGAACTTTGTGATAATTACGGAAGTATAGGAACAAAAATGAGACAGATGCTGATATTCCACAAATTTCTGAAAAGAGTAAACTTAAACAGACCAGCAAAAGAAGTACTAAACTATTAAGAGTTTAGAGATGGCCATGTATAAAAGAAATTCACTGAGGACTAAAAGAAATTGGGCTAGGAGAAGATGAAACAGACAACAGAGACGGGTTCAGACAAAAATATAATAGATAGTAGAATGACTCAGAGTAGCAGAATTATCTGATGTGAAAGAGGGGAGATATTATAATAATAAGAGAGGAGAAATTATTATAACAAAGGCAAGAAATGTTGAAGGAATTCTGCAAAAAAATTGAAATTATGTAACCATTTTACTCCATACAGGTAACGACATTTGTTAATTATTAACAACAAATTGCAACTATTTCCTGAGAGATTTCTGAAAGAAATTTCATAGAGATTATTAAGAGACAGGTATTATAAAATCAATATAATTTATTGTTGGCTCAAGACACACTTCAAATAACTATTAAATGTCAGAGATAGAAGACACGACTACTAGACCAGTTTAGGACATGCAAATCTTATTAAAACATTGTTAGGCTGAATTCGCCTATAGATTACAGCTACTAATAAGGTATGTCAGCTTCAGTTCATCTATAGAGCATAAGAATATAAAAAATTGTTTAACTGGTGGTGCCAACAGGGATTTTATTTATTATTAATAAATATTAAATATATTAAAAAATGAAATTAAAGAAAACGGTAACGAAAAAAATAATATCTAACACGCTACTATTCTGTTCTAACAACATTGAAATACAGTAAAATAAAACACAAAACCTAAACCAGTTTAGAACATAGAAGTCTTATTAAAATGATTTTCAGGTTCAGCTTATCTAAGAAGTGCAGAAGGTTAATTAGTCAAAAAGAAATAGGGTTTTTTCAGAATCTATTTTGTATGTACATTGTAACTTTAATAAAATATATGAGTAACAGCAAACAACCTTAAAATACATAACCTGCCTTGTTTATGACATATGAATAAAAGATAAAAACGGAAACTGTATGTTCAGAATCTATTTTGTATGTTCATTGAAACTTTAATCAAATATATGAGTAACAAAAAACTACTTTAAAATACATAACCTGCCTTGTTCATTACGTATGAATAAAAGATAAGAAACTAAATGTTTATGAACTGTATGTATGTTCTGCAGTAAAATAAAATGTACGCATTATGGTGTGTTTTCATTGGCACACGTGTATATGGATTTGAAATGATTACAAGTCAGATCAAGATACACCATCTCATACGCAATTTGTATTAGCTTTAAAATTTCCTCACACATTTGGCACAAGCAAAAAAATTATATATAGCCTACTTTGACTTGTATAAGTTTATTTTCATGTGTTTTTAGGTTATGGCAGGTTTTGATTTGTTGGAAAATTCAGTTGTGTTCTAATAGGCTATTTTATTTGAAAAATGATTGATATGCACATTACTAGACATGGTTTTATTGTACAAATTTTTTTGTTTTAAAAGTACCATCACTGACCAGCAGAAAAATGGAATGATTTGTGTAAGTATAAGTGCAGGGTGTATTTTTACGGACTACAGTAGAGCGTCGATTATCCGAAGCCCGGTCATCCGAAACGTCGGTTAACCGAAAGCGGTGGCGCGGCGGCCTGACAGCGCAGCGGCCACAGTGCCGGCGCGGCAGCTCGACAGCAGTACAGTCTCAATATAGAGTGTGCACTAGCACATACAGTGACGAGTCAGTCTCCGTGTTGTTTAGACCGTTTGTGCTTCTGTTTGTTTTGCTGTGTAATTACCGAACTGCAACTTTCTTTACCGAATGTAATTACCAAATGTTATTCTTTCTTTACCGAATGTTTAATTTTACTTTACCTAATGTTTATTTTTTCATTATCAAAGAGTTGTTTTACTGTACAGAACACTGTATACTGTACTGCTTATATTTATCATATGTCATTAAACAACTGGATGAATTTATGTGCTGTACGTGTCTACTTGCTCCTTAAATTGGTTCTACCACTGTTAAATTATATCACACTACCTTTTTTCGAATATGTTCGTTTATCCGAAAAATCGATTATCCGAACACCCCCCTGCACCAATTGTTTCGGATAATCGACTCTCTACTGTATTGACATGTATGTGAACTTATATGATCATACAAATGCTGTAAGATCGGACATGTATCCCATTGTAAACACACCATTGCAATCACTAACCCTGTGAACTACACTCATACTGTTCTAATCAAATGTCTTAATCATATGCTGAAACAGCTAAGCTCCTACTCACTAAACAACAAATAATGTAAATAATTCCAATCACTACAGCTTATCAGCGACAACTGCAATGTCTTGTAACTGGCAGTATAGCGATAGTTTACATTATGTGACGAAAACGTTGACTTACTCATCAATAAAAGACTACTTTTCCCTGCAACCTGGCTCCTGTAAATATTGGAACACTGGAGCATTATGTATTGTATTAATAATAATTATTGTTTACACTTTTGTTAATTAATTACTTCATTAATGTCTCTAATAGTTATGTAATAAAAAAAACAAACAGTACAATAATATTTAATTACTTTATTATTAATGATCTGGTGCTTAAAAGTAACTGTGGGTTAAAAGTGTGATAGTTAATTGAAGCTTCACTGTACTTTAGTTAGAGAAATTCATATGAATTATAAGTTTCCACTGAATAAAACACATTCCAGTTAAGCATATTGTACTTCATTTGATCAGAAGTTAAATACATAGAACTATAAAGAAAACTATCATTATCTTGTAATTCAGACTCATACTGTAACATTTGTTCTTGGTCATCTGACGACCACTTTATTTCAATATATTCTTTTTGGATTCATAAAGTCAAGTTCCGATTATATAAAACATTTCGTAGCTCGAATATTGTGTATAACAAAATTTTTAATAATCTGGAAAATTGAGTAGAATACAGAAAGAGCTAAATGATCAATGCGGCTAAAGCTGCAGTCAGTCTGCTGCATCTAAACTACGTACCTTATTGTGGGTTAGAAACACAATTATTGCTTTATCTTTACAATTATTGCTGATCCCTTGTCCTCCATTATCTTACTGGCATAAAGTATGAACATTAAGGGAAAACATTTAACACATAAATCAATTATAAAACCACCCGTTAAACAGCATTACTGTATAAACTATTAGTAAAAAGGTACAGTATAAAGCAAAAACCGCATATGCCGTATAAAAAAAAGGAAGAAGAAAAATAAACATTTAAAAAATATGAAATACATACATTTATTGTCATTGTAAAAATTATTATTTAACCATATTGTGTAAGCACAGGCTGTGTGAAAATATAACCTCAAAGTCAAACTTATGAATAATCGGAAATTGACTATTGATCAAATACATATATGAAATTACTGGATTCCTTGTTTTTACCGTAAAAATAATTTCTTGTAGAAAATTAAAAACTTGGTTTTTTTAAATGTTTTGCATTTAACAGCCTAACTTCGCTGAATTAGTGTAATATTACATTAAAAATTTATTTCAGTTTTTTACTACCTGCTAAGGTATAGTTACTGTATTTTACAAATCAATACGCTGTAGTACACAACTTTATAAAGTTTTGATTACATATATATATATATATATATATATATATATATATATATATATATATATATATATATATATATATATATATATATATATATATAAATTTATTTAACTGTATGAATTTATTTAATTTAGTCTATGCAAGTTACTTATTATATTTCTACCAAACATAAAATGGCCTACTTAAGTTAGCAGTACTTTTAGAATTTAGTATACAATATTATTTTATTGTGTTTTTTCTAATTTTGTAAAGTATTTCAAAATGTAAATGTGTGTATAGGCAGTATGAGTAACTACGTGTTCATTGACGTAGGTTTTTATTTTTGTATATATGTGATATGCGTAGTTTTAAAAATAGTTTACTTTCAAAAGATGTTACTTTAATTTTTATCAGAATGTCAATTTTTAGAACAGCAGACTTCATAAAAGTTTTTTATGCCTATTTTATTTTCACTTAGCACAAAAATGTTTGTAATTATTTATTGAATGGTATTTGAGAAGCCATTAATAGACTAGAATTTTCCTCAGTTTGTATTATAAGCGATTGCTCAAAAAAAAAAAAAATCGTATGCACAAAAATTATTTCTTGTTATTGTGTAACAGCTAAATGTACAATAAAATACTATTCAAAATCAATTTTTGCAAATATTGGTGTAACAGTTTTAAAGTTATTAATATACTAAATGGAAGAAATTAACCAATACCAAAAATGTACAATAAAATACTATTCAAAATCAATTTTTGCAAATATTGGTGTAACAGTTTTAAAGTTATTAATATACTAAATGGAAGAAATTAACCAATACCAAAAATTTTTGTTGCTATTGGAAATTGCCAATTCTAATTGTACCAAATGGAAGAAATTAATATAAATTGAAAAAACCTATATGCCAGTAACTTTATTTCAGTAAAGTATCTAAAACTGATTTAATTGTTAATTTTTTAAAATTTCTCAAAGTACTGTTGCATTTTTTTTTTTAGTGAAATAAGTTGTAATTAATATAATATAGTAGTGTGTATAATTTGTAATATATTGTATTTTGAAATGTTTGCAATAATTTTTGGTATTGTAATCTTATACAACCTACAGAGAAAAATTACGGAAATTTTACTTTCTTGTTAAAGCCTGCATTTATTATGAGTTACAACTTTCTTAATTAATTTATTAGCACTTCCAAAGTATATTGTATATATATTTACTATTTAAGTAGCATAAATTAATTATAACATTCCATAATATTCACTAGGCAATGTTTCCAAAGTTTTCTTTGATCCTATTTTCTCAAGTTGTAATTAAATTTTCCTCAAGTTGTAATTAAATTTAAATACGATTTTTAAGGAGTGTGATTTAATTAGGGCTATTAAATCATAAGAAAATTGTGTTTGAAAAGTGTCTATATGATTCTTTTTCTTATAAAGAAAAATTTTTTTATTAGAAAAAAATTATTTCAAGATATGTTCATTCCATGAGGTATATATTCTTTTTAACTAATATATGTGTATAACTGTAATCAGAAAAAGTTTTAAAAACAGTTGACAATTGTCATTACACACAATACAAACTGTTAGTGTTAAAAATATGTATGAGTACTATTTCTTATGATTTCAATTCAGAATACACTATAGACTTGATTATCTGAACTTGATAGAATGAAGCTTCTTTCGGAGAAAAGAAATTTGAAATTTGAGTTAAGGCCTGAGACATCAATATCATTATAATAGAACAAGATTTTACCCTGGAATACTAAACCACAGTATTCCAGACAGAGGTAATGGGCATTAATGACTGTGTTTGGGAGAGTTTTACATTTATATCGACAGTCAGGCAGCGATTAAAGCACTTGCGGATTCAACAGAGAAGTCTAAGCTGGTGTACAAGCATTGTGAGAATCTGATTGATCTGTCCCTGGAAAACCAGGTTACTCTACACTGGGTTCTAGTGGCTAGACTGTGATCTGCATCTGAATTTGTTGGACCGAGCCAGCAGTAGGGAGTTTCTCTGTCTCTGGCTGGGTTGGTGGATCAGTAAACAACACCAGGAAAGATGGAGCAAACTCAGACGGCATTCCCATAGTAAATTTATTTTAAAAAAGGTTCTTTTAGTAATTGGAGAGAGAGTAGGGATCCTATACAGAGGATAATTCAGAAAAACCATGGGACTCCTTATAGTGTAGTCTGACGGTACACTTGAACAGGATAGGAATATACCACAGAGAAACCATGGTTATACAGGAAGGAAGAGGAAACTGCAGGTCGCCTTGAGGACCTCCAGCAGAGCTAGTCAGTGAACTGCCAAAACTCACTGAGGGCACGAGTCTACTGAATTAGAATTCAAGAGGTTTAGGTGCACAATAGGTCCTTTCATTGCAGTGATAGGAGTTACAAAACCTCTTTAACCCTTTACAATTTAATCTCTAATCTTTGTGCTGTCATGCAGCATGCTTGATACGTGTGAGCATGATTTACAGACCAAAGACAATTCTGCCGCTTTTCACCAATGTTTAGTCTCAGTAGAGTGTTTTTGGGTTCTCAGTAAAATTTTGACTTATAAATACAAAGGTAACATTTAACACATTAGTCTTGGCCATTAAGATCTCAGTTCCATCTTTACTGACACTGACACTGTAAGACAATGGGTCTAGCTGCATGACAAGACCCATCAGCAACGTCAACAGCTTCCACAACTTCTTGTATAGCACCTATTGTAGAGTGCCCTGCCCGAAATCCGTGTTGGCGCTCCGAAAGACCTCCCACCGCCTGAACTGAATGCTGTATATAATAGATCTTATTAGATTCTCCAGTAACTTGCCTACCACGTCCAACATGCACAGAGGTCTATATGACGCTGGAGAGTCAGGGCAGCCCTTTCCTTTCCTTAACATAACATAAATACTAGCTATGTTAGTATTTATAACTTTGAAGTGAATGGAAGGTTTTGTACTAATTAATTTTGTTGATGATAGTAAAATTTAATTATTAATTCTATTAGCACTATGCAGGGAATGGGTCTATCAGGCTTGTCTTGTAAAATACAACTTTTTTTAATGCATAATATATTACTAGATCGTGATGCTTCACATTTTACGACAATTCCAAAACATAAATACCTCATTGTTTAATTTAATTTGGAAGGGGTCTTGCTTTTAGTTATCAATAAAAAAAGCATTAAAATAGCCTAGCAGCAAACCTTTCTAGATGAAAATTAATTCCTAGTACTGAAGACAGCCAAACCCTTTCTAACAACAATTTCATCACTCTTTCGCCCTCTACCGAGTAATTGTAAAGACAATTGCCTGCAGAGTGTAAGTACCTCATTCTTTTAACATTTTCTAGTGAATATTATTTCTGACATCTTCCATAATTGACAATAATTGTGTTTTAATGATGTTATTTAGCTGAAGATTATAATGTATAGCTTTAACATTGTGTGTGTGTGTGTGTGCTCGCGTGCACACGTACATATGCATGAATAAGTGTAATGTTCAGCCTGAGCTTCCCAATTTGTCTTAATTTCTTGGGATTCCTTCAAATATGTTTTCTTACTATATGAAATATGTATTATGTATGATGATGTATTATGTATGAAGTATGATGATTTTAAAAAAATTGTTGAAGTTTTTGTTGAGCATCATGAGTAAAAAAAATACTATTTACTTATGTGTATATATATATATATATATATATATATATGTGTGTATATATATATATATATATATATATATATATATATATATATATATATGTCTGCCTGTGTTTGTGCAATTCACTGAATACAAAATTGAATTGATTGCTTTCGATGAAGTTTGGTATGTATATGTTCTTTACCGCTTATTGTGGAACCATTTTATAATTTTGTTAAAATTTTCAAGCCCTCATTGATCAAAAGAACATCAAGCCAGAATTGTGAACACTATAGTGCTAACAAATACCGATGTTGAGGCGTATCTTGTTTTACCACTTCTGGGTGCAATATCATTTCCGCTCTAATAGCTCATTGTCCAATCAGAATTCCTTATTAATAATTGCATTTCTTATTAAGTCAAGAAACACTTTTTTTATGACCTTAAATATTTAAGAGGGAAAGACTCTAAATACACATTATCATTACTAATAATTGTAAATGAACTCTTGCTGTACTGACATTTGACTAAACAAAGTCTAATCTAATTTAATATAATGCGTCTTCTTTGAATATATATATATATATATATATATATATATATATATATATATATATATATATATTCTAGTGTTCTATATTCTGTATGTATATATATATATATATATATATATATATATATATATATATATATATATATATTCTAATGTTTCTACTTGCATACTTAGTTTGTAAGTAATGTTTCTTGTTTTCCTAATAGCCTACTATATTTGTTAATCCAGTAGTATATTTAAAAAATATTTACATTTACTCCAATATACAAAATATAAAATGGACATTTAATCTATAAATGAGAAATTATATTTGAAAAATGTCACTGCATTTTGTTTACAGTGGTTTTATTTCTGATTGTTCCTTAGACATGCACTACAGCAAACAGTACCATAATTTCCTTTCATATTATTTCTTAAACTTCATCACATCAATATTTAAGAACAGTATAAGTTAATTTTGTACCACATTAGGATAGAGCTTGGTTATAACAACCTTGAACGTAGTAGTCCTGCCAATGGGATTGATACGTTTAATACAATTATTAAAAATAAAACCCTGCAAAAAATTAAAAACTCAGTTTAAAAATCCTTTAAAATGTATTCTTGAAGTCATAATTGATGCATTTTTTTCAGTTTCATGACTATAAGTATTACTGTATCATGGTGGCCAATCCAATAACTCACTTGCTTGTAGAAATGTGTTAATAACTTTATTTGATTTTGCTTGCTTATGTTTAATACTATACAAATTATTGAAATTTTTATTTATTTATTTTTTAGGTTACTGTAACAGTGAATGGTCACGTTGATATTTTGAATTCATTTCCTCTTCTCCTTACCATCCTGATTCCTTACAAAATAAGTCATTTAGTGAAAGAATTTCAAGGCCTTGAAGAGGAAACACATTTGCAGTATGGTTAATGATATTTTTCTTTGAATTAAAGTTGTTTTAATGATGAAACATTTAGATACTACCTACCTAAATAGGATTAGGTACTTTGATTCTAGATCTAGGATGCTTACTCTCTTGCATTTAGATGTGAACAGAGTCCAAATTAATTTTTTCCATTTTTGCATCACACAAAGTATAAAGAAAGTGTTGTGATGAGGAAGAAATTAACTACAGTAAAGTCTCGATTAACCATCGCCCTTTTAACCATTATTTTCTATTATTGACATTTTTAAACAGTATCTCTTACTAAATACATTGTAATAAATAATGAAAGTAACCTTCTAGGTAAAACACTCTAATTGGATCATGACTTATTTATAACATATATTTATAGCCTCTGACACTAATTGCTACTTAAGCAAACATTGATAATAGAAAAGTAAACGATTCTAAGCATTTAGTGGAATGAGACAAAAACATTTCAAATAGTGTCAAAAAATTCGGAAAGAATGCATGAATATTTCTATAGAAGGATAAACAATCTTACACTATTTACTACTCATCAGTACTCTGCATCAAAAGGTTAAGTACGAATAATTTACTGTATTGAAGACCTTTGCATGTAAAATTTGTATAATACAAAATTTGAGTTAAATACAAAATTTTAGAATTTGAATACATTTTGCAAAATAATAATAAAAAAATTCTGCTCTATAAACAGAGTATGTTATTTTTATCTATTGCCTAAAGTATGGGTTGGTCTATTTCTGTTGTCCATTTATTCTGTCAGCATCATCTCAACCATCATGACAATGACATTTGAGGCTTTATTGTATTCAGCTTTTTGTGGATAAATCTTTTTACAGGTCTAAAAATGGTTTTGAGTTGGATGTCTGTGCACATTGCTGAAGGAAAGTAAATGACGACTAAATTTAACACTCAAAAAATAATTTTAATCAGTGTTTGTATGTTGCTTTTAAACTAGATTTTTTTTTATTTCCACATGCGAAAGTTTGTGTAACATTTTTTGTATCATGTATCTTCATGTATGGCTATACACAATACATGAAGTGTTTTAAGCTGTTTCATAAATGGAAGGTTCTGAAAAAAGCTTAAAATCCTTTAATATTTTTCAAGAAAATCCACATACGTTTTGTTTAACTATTTAAAGTCAACAATCACACATTGCTTCATAATTCTATATGCATGCTATCTGTACATTTATTGATAAGAAGTAAAATAACTTAATTTTTTTGTTAATTTCTCAAAACATATTTGAAAACAATTTTTTAAACAGTGCAAAAACCAAATTAACTGTTGATTTTGTAAGATTACTGACTTTTAAAAAGGAAAACAGCAAATTTGTAAGATTTAACAACTTGAATTCATTTTAGGTTAGAAAAAGAATGATTAAAAGTAATGTGAATATAACGATATAAGCAATAAACATAAGTCTGTCAATTGCCATGGCGAGAACAACCCAATCGCGAGCACCGTTTGTTGGCATCACTTTTGCTTCTTGTTCTTGCACCGCATCAGAGACTAAAGACCGTTCGTATAATTCATCTGTGTCCTGTTCTGTATAACTGCTTTGCATCTGAAACAGAGTTTAGTGTTCAACATCAAACATTTATTGGACTTGATAGTCAGGCCTTTAATAGAGTAATTGGCCTATTTATAAATGAAAGGTTTAGGTAAGACAAATAAACATAAAGTTTACTATATTTTTTTTCTTTGCTTAACATTAATACTTTATGCCAGACTAATGACAACGAGTGATCAGCGTTAATGGAAAGGGTAACAGTAGTAACTGTAGTCTAGAACCTAACCTTTGAGAAGGATTCAATTTCAGAGGTGCAGTAGACTGACCAATGCCTTGGCCACCTTGACCACACCAGTCCAGTGTTTGCCCTAAAAACATTGATGGTTTCATGCTGATTGTCCTAATGTAAATCAATATACTAATGTGTTATTTAGTTTATCACATCATATGGCAATATTAAAAAAAAGACAGGTGCGATCCTTTTGTTTTCTGTCTAATTCCCAAACCCAGTGCTTTATATTAATATCTCGTTATACCGTTGCTTAATTACCCCAACTGTCCATGACTCCAAGAACTGTGAGTCTGCAGTGGAGTCTGAGCTAAATCTTTCAATTTAAAAACTAAATATAGTGACGCAAACCTAACTAGTAAGAAATAACTGTGACAGTCTAATTATAATTTGTTTTAAGAAGCCGCAATTATTATTATTGATATTTTCATCCCAAACTTTGAAGACAAACGTTGTTTCTTAAACAATATATCAGAACAGTGTTTTGTTAGCCCTACCTTCATGTGCGGCAGCTGAAGTAGCCTTCCAATCCTGCTGGTCAGGATCTTGTTGATGCCCCAAGGCACTGGTCTGGCTTTGTTCTGACGACTGATGTTGACAGCTGCCAGCGTTGCCACTGGCGTTAAAACTCAACTATCAGGACAGACATACATTTTTTTATAGGCTGTAGATGTAAAACTCAACTAGAACACAAGGTCTCAAGGGTGACATAAGATTTTCTTAAAAATGTAAAATAAAAAACTTTCATTTTTTTAGATGTTGAGAAAGAAATTTTTGTTGAAGTACACAATGACACAATGTTTGGTAAAAACACAGTCATCATGTCTTTGAATTTCGATTTGGAAATTCGATCTTTCTTCAGTCTCGCTGAAGGGTGTCTCTTCCAGTGTATTGATTGGTAATTAGTTTCTGGATTGTAAGTAAAATACCACAATACATCGGATGTTCTTACTCTTTCCAAGATTTTAGGGTCTTTTTTGATGATTTCATAGTATTAACAAAAATTTTCATTTAAGAATCTTTCTATTCAAGTGTAAGAAATTGGGGCAACATTTTTCAACAAATGTTATTCACGTTAAAATGTTCATGTCTGAACTGATTAACACAAATTATTGATCAGATTCCGTCTACAGATTATTATTACACAGATTATGTCTATTCCGAAGGTCTCAGTGATAGCATGAATGCTGAATCGATGGTCTTTTCGGATTAAACTGCCAAAATTTCAATGTTGACATTGAAGGTTGTGCTGTATATGGGTAATCGTCAGTCTCTTCTCATCCTTCTTTGAACTGTTTAAACCACTTAAAAACATTATATATGATAAATATTCATGACTGTACGTTTGTTTCAAAAAAGAGATTCAAGTTTCTGTGGTTGACTTTCCGAATTTCACTAAAAACTTAATGAATTGCTTTCTTTTAACGTTAGGCATTTTTCCGACAGCAGACAAATGAAGGCCACAGCCCCAATGATTGGTCGGCAGTCGTATTGGCAGCAAGAATGGAGAGAGGGATGTCATGAAACTGTGCAACGTAGTATTTGACCTTGATACACATTGGTTGGGTTTAGAAAAGTCAGTCTGGTTATTTTTTAGCCCCACCTAGTATATATCCCATATGGCATAAGTATATTCTATTAACATCAAAATTTGATATTGAGAATATCAAATAGATGTTAAATTTAAGGCAAAATGTATGTATAGAAACTTTAAATTCATGTCCAAACGGAACAAAAAATTACGTAAGATTAACATTCATTTCAAGTAAAATATTAAATTTTTTGTACATTAAAAGAATATTCAATTTAAGTAAAAATAAGGTAAAAAAGTTTTTCAAACAACGATAAATTTTTAAAACATATAATAAATATTGGATATTATGAATATCAAATTCTTATAGAGGCTATCAACAAAAAGTCGGCTTATTTTCTTAATATCAGTTAATTAGAACATATAGGCTATTCAAATTTTTATCATATAAAAGGAAAATTCATATAGGCTTGTCAGAAATCGCCGAAGGAAATTTGAAATAAAGAAATTTAATATTTGGAAATAAATAAAAAAAAAACGACTGCAATTATAGTTTTTTTTTTGTAGGTCCGTAGGTAAAACCAAAAGAGCATTACAATTTGCGTGCATGTTTTTCTGTCTGTAGATAACCTCTTACTCGTAAAAGATTCCACCGATCATTATACAAATTTATCGAAAATGGTTTTAGTAGCAGCATGACCCAGAAATATATGGTCTTTGACAACAAAATTTATTCAATGGTAGTTAATGAGTAAATTTTGAAGGGCAAATATATATTTCATGTTTAATTATCTAATATGGTTATTATTTACGAAAGTAGAATTGGCGAGGTTTTCAACTTTGTGTTACACCGTTTTGACCAAGCACGTTGACCGATAGTTTTAAAATTTGTTACGAGGTACTTTGTATAAAGTACGAACGACTTTATACGACGTAAAATATAAATTATAATATTTTATAATTAAGGTTAAAAATTATAATTAAGGTTATACAAAATTTTATGCAGAATGTTTTCGAACTGTTCTCACAAACTCCTTCGTATCCTGCTTTGTTAAAAATAAGCCAAATATAAAAGGGGATCCTATTTCCTTTCATGGACTGTTTTATTTAAAGTATTTTTTTAAAATTGTTTCAGAGAATTTAAACAAAATTTTGATAAATTGTTTCAGGTAGTAGTACATGTTAAGTTTTGTTATTTTAACCAAACTTATTTTGAAATTGTGGATATTTAAAGTTTTGAAATTGAAATAATTTAAAACTAGCCCTTTTATGTAATAATAAAATAATAATTTGTTTAGCAAATTTTATGAATAATTGACGCTTCTTCTTGTTTTAAAAATTGGGTGAAAATAAACTGAAATTAATTTGTTTTATAAAAACAAATTTAAGACCACAGTAACTATTTACTTTCTAATGATTTTGACTTATATCTGAAATCTGTTGCTGCCCGCAGGCTATTTTCGTGTAGGTTCTTGTACTCTTATAAAGAAGCGTATAAAGAGACAAAAATTAAAAAAAAATTAAAATAATGAACATTTTATTTTCATCTTATTCTGATTTTAATATTTTGAACGTAAACATAATGTTAAATGACTATTCTTTATTTGGTATTCTTTATTTTGTCTAAGTAAAATAAGAAGGGTGTATAAATGTCAAAAATAAGTGAAAGTAAAATATCAAATAAATATTTTTATCTTTACCTTACTTTGGCTTTGATATATTGAATCTCAAAATAATGTTAAATGAATATACTTTTTTTAATGTATTTTGACATATTGAATGTTATTTGAACGTAAAAAGAACATTCTGTGCTATATGGGTATGTTTCTAACCTCTTGAATTTGTTTTGAAGGATAATTACAAATCATGTTTTAATAACCCTTCAAAACATTTTATAAAGGTCAGGTTCATGCATTTTATGATTCTAGGTCTAAATCTTTCCATGACAGCTACTTAATTTGTTTATTTTACATTGAATATTTGTTCAACGTAGATAAGTCTAGAATTGTTTAAATTAGATTTAGATGTGAGTTAATACTTTTGTCAATTGATTAATGCCTTAATGCCACAAAATAAAACATGACTTACCAATAATAGGCATGCTGTTTGTCATCACTGATAAGCGTTGCGTGAAATATATCAGTAACAGAGTTATGATGACTGCAGTTATCCCAGACAGCAAAAACTTTTCCCCTGCTGTTGGTGGCAGCCAGAACACTGATAGTGTGAGTGCAATGCAAACTGTAACATATTAAGTTTATACAGTAAATGCTTTCATAACTGGCAGCTGATGCGTTTAGTGATTTCAACGTACTTCTAGCTTGTACTACTCTTGCTCATCTATTGCAGAAAAGTTGGTGCTCATCTATCACCAAACATTGTGGCACCTATACTCAAGTAGGTTAGAAGAGTAGAGTTGGGAATTTGTTAAGAAAACGTATCACAAAAAGATCAAAATGGCTAATGTACCTCAGAAATACTAGCAAAACCATCGTGCCCTTTAAAAAAAAAAAATTGTAGTGCTCATAGTGAATTGTTAATGTCCTTGTTTACTCCGATATCCAGGATCGACTTTAAATGATGCTGATGACTTGTCTTTGCCCCTTGTTTATCATTTTTTTTTACTTTACTACGTTACTCTTAATTCGATTTCACTCCATGTACTTATTTATAAGTATTCACCTTAAAAGATACTATTTTTCTCTCCAAAATTTATAACAATATTGGTTGCTCTCTACCCAAAAATTGTGTTTCTTCACTATGTATATAAGTTGACCATATTAATATATTGGCACAAAAAATATTTCCATAATTAATTATATATGTCAGTGCTTCTTGCACCATGGTCACTGTGCTGTTTATAGAAAGAACTACTGAAACGCTAAGGGGAGTTTTATACAAAGACCCTTAACTGAATTATTATCTAAGTCCAATCCTTTCATTTGAGATATGCTTTAATGACACTTACCTAATGCTGGCACAAACACCAAGCCTGTGTAAGCCGGATTCCTTCTGTGGAATGTAAACTTAAAGTCCACTGTTGGATAGCCTTCTTTGCAGCACGCGTAGTACGTCAGGTCTCGGGTTTTTTGGTCGATATTATCTCCCACTGGGAAGGTCCCATATCAACTATGAATGACTGAAATAAATTACTTCTTCTAAAATATTTGCAGTTATTTAGTATGATTGTTGCAACAATTAGGATTATATTGGTGTCCACTAAAGAGATAAATATATTTGCTTCCTTATTGGTTTTTTGTTTTCTGGTAAATTTTGTTGAAATTTGACACATTTTCAAAAAGAAGTTTACCATATAATTTTCAGATCAGTTGGTCTTACATATATATTTATATACACACATATATATATATATATATATATATATATATATATATATATATATATATATATATATATATATATATATATATATATATATATATATATATATATATATATACATACACACACACACACACACACACACAGGGCTATTCAAAAACTCGGTTAAGTTTTGTATAGAAAAAAACGAAGTACTAGAAACAATTTGTAATATAACATTTGAAAGTGCCACTAAAATAGTATTTTTCTACATAGTCGCTATATAAATTTAGACACTTACCATAGCGTGAACCAGTTTTGAAATTCCAGTGTCGTAGAATTCTGCCGCCTTGTTCCACGTTTTCATCAAAACGCTACTTTGCAAGCCAGGTCTTCATTGCAAGAAACAGGTGATAATCGCTCGTGACAAGATCCAGACTGTAAGGTGGATGTGGAAACACCTCCCACTTGAAAACATCCATGGCTCCTCGAGTTCGATTGGTTGTGTGTATTCGGACATTCTCGTGCAGAAACCGAATTTTTGAATTCAAGTTTTCCCTGCACTTTTTTTGAATTGATCTTTTTAAATTTTCCAAGGTTTCACAATACCTTGCAGGGTTTATTGTCATGCTACGTTCTAAGAAATCAACAAGAAGGACTCCTATCCTGTACCAAAAACAGTGCAATGATCTTTCTTGCAGACAATGTTTGCATGCATTTCCTTGATTTTTGGGGAGAATTTGTGTGCCCCCATTCCATAGACTGTAATTTAGTTTCACAGTTGACATGTTTCACACAAGTCTCGTCTCCCATAACGATTCGATCGAGCAGTGAGTCACCATCATTTCGTAACTGTCCAAAAATGTCAATAAAGCAGCCATACGTTTTTTTTATATTTATCCGTCAATATTTTTGCTATCCATCTTGCACAAACTTTGTGGTAACCTAACTTTTGTGTAACAATTTCATGCTATAAACTTCTTGAAATGTGTGGAAAACAAACGATAGCCCTGTTATTGTGAATCGACAGTCTTCTTTAATTTTCTCATCGACTTTAAAGAAAATTTCATCAGTCACAATGCTTGGCCGTCCACTTCGTTCTTCTAGTGCTAATTAGTGTGGCCATTTTTAAACCTAATGCACCATTAACACACTCCGCCTTCAGTGATTATATCGTTCCCGTAAACTTCACAGAGTTGGCGATAAATATCAATTGATTTATTGTTTTTATCCAACAAAAACTGTATCAACAATCGCACTTCTTAGGTCACGGGATTTTTAATAGCGGCGCACATTTCAAATTAGTATTGTATGGGAACGAGAAGCAATGGTAAGCTCTCATTAGCAAAATTTGCAGAATTGCCACTGAACAGACAAACTCTCTAACACCAAGATGGCCGTGATATCCCCACCCCGACTTGCTGGGTATAAAACATAACCGACTTGCTCGGTAGCTCTCGTGTGTGTGTGTGTGTGTGTGTGTGTGTGTGTGTGTGTGTGTGTGTGTGTGTGTGTGTGTGTGTGAGACTTGTGTGAAACATGTCAACTGCGAAATTAAATTACAGTAGTTGGAATGTGGGCACACAAATTCTCCCCAAAAATCAAGGAAATGCATGCAAACATTGTCTGCAAGAAAGATCATTGCACTGTTTTTGGTACAGGATAGGAGTCCTTGTTGATTTCTTAGAACGTACTAAATAATACACAATTAATATATAGCAATATATATATATATATATATATATATATATATATATATATATATATGCTAACAATGATTTTGAAAAATTGAAAAAAAAATGTAAGGTCAAAACTTTGATAACAATGTTACTTTAAAAGACCAACTGATCTGAAAATTTTATGGCAAACTTCTATTTGAAAATGAGCCAAGTTTCAACAATATCTACCAGAAAACAAAATACCAGTAAGGAAGCAAATATATTTACCTCTTCAGTGGACACAATATAATATATATAATTAAATACATATAATTGCACATATCCCATCAGTGGACACAATATATTTGTTGTGTATAAGACACTTTTACTTACTGTAGACGTATTAATATCTAGATTAATTTCTTCAACAGAATAACTCCATGAACCAAAATGTAATTTACAAGTGTGAGTGTCATATGGCCATTTCCGCAAGCTTATATCGCAGAAGATAAAGAATTGCGATGGTGGCACCCAAAATACCTCACCATCATTCTTCAATATACAGTTTGTGTTGCCATTGTGGTCGATGGACTTTCCTTCAGCACTATAATTAAAAAATTGAACACAGTAAAGTATAATTAATTTAAAAAAAAATATCATTAACCATGAAGGCCACATGCAAAATCTGCTATGGCACTTATAAATCACCTGTTGTAAAGATAAACATCGGGCTGCCAGATCTCATGAGCAGCAACGTGGAGGCTGTATTGTCCACCGTAATCGCTTGAGTTCCATTTTAATTTGTCATCTTTCCAATGCTATAAAAAGTAGGTAAAATTAAGACTTGTGTTTTAGTGGAAAAATTTTTATTTTTAAACTAAAAAGTGGTACAAAAACATACGCATACTTTCATAAATTCATATATGTTCCAGAAAACCCTGGTTCAGTAGGTATCGACAAGAAAACCTATTTATTTCCCACAAAATTAGAATTTTAGAGGCACCATAGCTCACTGAGTAGCATAACAGTTAAAATAAATACGATAAAACACACAAAACTTATTGGTGTTCAGTCATTAATAAAGATTTATAACACAACTCTTGTATCAAATATGAAATAAAAGTTATGAGAGTTAATAAATAAAACTGATAGTGGTCTGAACAAGTAATTGCTTTAATTTCAATTTCAACAGACTGATGAATAAAATGATTAATAAATCCAATTTCACCATCGTAATCAGCATTAAAATACTATTGCATAAATTAGTATTTTGTATTTCCAAAATATGTTTATAAAGTTAGGAAATTGAATTTGACACTGCAGAGGCTAGCATTTTCAAATTTTTGTTGTATTTTAAAATGCTTATTTGTGCAGATTTTAATGCTGATTATGATGATGAAATTATAATTTTGATGAAAAGGATATGATAAGAAAGTTATTTTTGAAAATTGGCTTTTATCAAATAAGCAGGACAGCTGCATATTGGGAATATTTATAATATTGTTGGTATACATTAACAATAGTATTATAAAATTAAATATTATTACTACATTTTAGCACAAGGATGGTAAATTAAGAAAAAAATATATGTTTTAACAATAATATAACTTACAAAAATAGTCAGTGCATTTACTGTTACCATAGACTTCATTTCATCCTGCAAAAAATATAAGATTATATTAAAACAGTAAGTGTTTATTCCTTGGCTGCAGAGAATGCATTTTAATTTTAAATTTATAAATAATTTTATAGTTTACTTTGTTTCTTTATCTATTTACTAAAAAAACTATGTATATCAGAAAGGAAATAAAACATAGTGAGGTTACACAAAATAAGAACAGTTTTAATCCACTGTAAAGCTTTACTACTCTCTATCAGTTTCAAAGAGTCATTGACAGCTACAGAGACTACAGATCATTGACTAAACTACAGAGATACAAACATAACCAAGCTAGTTAGAATAGAGTGTAAGACCTACTTATCGTGGAACAGGGATAAGGTGTAAGTACTTAAGTTTGTATAGGCTGAAGAAAGAACAACCATATAACACTGGAAAGTTAATATCAGTAAAAAATCATAAGTAATTTATTACTCTTTTTGATTTAATTCCCTATTCTGCATTAAAACTTTTTATTTTGATAAACTCATTATACTGGAACGTGTTACCAATATCACCTTCACAATTTTAGTCTGATTTTGATTCAAACTATACAACAAAAATCAATTTTGGTAATAGCTTAGACAAAAACAGCAAGGAAACATTTTTTTTTACTTTTTTGACAATCTGACTTCACTTTCATAATCAACAATAAAGTCTGCCCAAATTAGTATTTTAAATTTAACTGAAAGTTCAAAAGTGACAGGATTAATTTTTTTGTATGCAGTTTTTATTGTTGATAATGATGATAGAAATAGATTGTTAAAAAAAATTTACCTGGGACTCGGTGGTAGATGTGGTAAGCACCAGTCAAACTGCTATGTCTGAGCTTCAAACCTTAGGGATTGTAGTTCTATCATTGCTCCCATTGCTTTTCCCTTATCATTAATGCTGATCCCTCGTCCTTATTATTCTAACTGTTATAAAGTGTAGATGTTCAGCAAAAAAATGGTTATTTGATTTGCATTTATTTTTAAAAATTTAGTTCCATCATTTTAATAAAACATGCTGTAATTTTTTCTTTAAATTTTGTGGTAGGTATTAGGTATCTAAACATTAACTTCTTTGTACTAGGTAGGTACTTACAACTTGAATATTTCTGATATTCATATTCATTAGAACGGGTGTCGCATTGTATTGTTGTGAAGGACGAGCAAACCTGTCATATTTTAACAGCAAATCATGCTTTAGTTGGTCTGTCCAAGTGTAGTTCCACAGTGGACGTGCTATAGCTGCAAATAGAAGGCACTGTAGTAAAATTATTATCAAACAAAATAAAATAGAATGCTGAAACTATTTTTAATTATTTTTGTCTAAAAAAACTATTTTCAAAATACTGGTACACTATTATGAAAACAAATGTTTGTAAAGCAACTAAAAATGTATTTTAAAATACATGTATCCCAATTTTGAAAACGACATGAGCAACTACGTTAGCATCTGTAGACAAGGACCTGTTTTTCAACTTTCAGTAACACACCTCTTAGTCATAAACGACATGACCGATCACTTTAAAATTTGGTGAAAATTGTTTCTGTAACCCTCTGAACCCAGAAAAAATACAGAGTTTAACATCAAAATATTTAGAGGTAGTTATGGGTAAAATTATTTTATATTTATCTAGTGTTAGGTGTGATTTGAAATTAGAAGTGATACTGACCCAGAATATATATCTGTCATATATTATTACATTTAACCTTCCAATCAGTTGTACCAAAAACAAGAACCTGTGTTATTGAAACGTTATATATGAGGTTTTACAGGTCGTGAGTTTCACTTTAAGGCTTTACAATAAAATAAAACCTTTAAAGATCTGTAATAAAAACTCAATCTTGAATCTTTCCAACATTCAATTAGGCTTATTTCCACAAAAAATCTGGTTAGGAAAATACCAATAAAAATAGTAATAT
>CM040187.1:68938092-69013092 GCA_022606455.1 Callitettix versicolor
TTTGAAATTTATAAAACAGGTGAACAGAGAACGATGGACGACACTTCGAAGTCGGATTTTAAAATTCCATTTAGATATATTTCTTTAAAGTAAACAATAAGCTGAAAATGTCAAGTGACGTTATTTAACGTCAATTTTAAAATCTAGTTTAATTTAGAAACAAACAGAGAACCATTGTAACATATTATCTCATGCTCGCAGATGTTTATTTTTCTTCACGGGCTAGTACTATGCGTGTATAGGTGGTATATACATTTTTTGACCAACATGTATATCTCTATAAGTATTTTTAACGACCTCTCGAAAATTGATATTGAGGTTAGGTCACCGCTAATTGTCAAATCTTGGGTCTGGGGCTTACCATGATGGTTGCTTAAAATCACATTTTCCGATGGAAATTCACTAATACGTAGTACAATAGCTTCACACAAACTTTCTTTTATTGAATTACATCTACACCCCCCCAAAAAACGGTCTCATAGCTATCGACAAAACTGTCTCAATTTTCAAATTTGGTTAATCGGGTTTTGATCGTTATAAACCCTAAATTAATTATTTCAAATTTGTTACGATGACTTCTTATGTTACGTATCTTAATACATGATGACTCGATTTTGTTAGGTTAAGTCAATTTTCCAGTTTTCTTTGAAGTTCCTCGGATTTGTTCGGAAATATAAGAATCAATTTATTTAGTTTAGCTACGGTAGTCATACATTTAGTCAAAGTTCTAAAGCCTAATTAAAAACAATCTATTTTTAAGTGTTTTTTTACAAAAACAATGATTGGGAAATTAAGAGATATGTGTACACGTGACAAATATCAAGAATACCTATCATACACACACACACACACACACACAAGAATAAAAATCACTTTTTACACGACTGTCAAAAAAGTGTTATGTTTCAGTACCTGGGTAAGTATGTATATATGTACGTATGTATGTATGTACGTATGTACGCACGCACGCACGTATTTCATCATAAATTCTTAACGGCTAGTCCGATTTTCATCTACCTTTGCTCGTTGGATTCCTCACTTTACCAGGAATGTTATCTTCTACATAACTTTTAACCCTACCACCTCTTAATTGGGTAGTGTTTGGATAAAATGGATAGGATTAACTTATAACTAATTTCATATAGGATAAATAAATCATAAATTTTTTAATAAATAATCTACTCATACATTCTTATATAACTGTTGTACAAGTGTAAAACATAATTACTAGAGGCTATAGAATAGGAATAACTCAGATTCCACCAAGGAAAGCATTAGAAAAAAATCCTCACTTCGGAACAAATAGGACTAGAATTACTACTTCTCAATATTCAGCTAATTCATGGGGTTAAGCTGGGAAAAATGACACCCTGAACTTAGAAATCCCCCTAGCCAAATCGGTGTTATGCAAATCGGAAGGAATGGTAGATAAACTAGTGATACTAAAGGTCAGGCTCGGGGAAGACACCGGCTTTTCAAATTAAAGTAAATAGCGAACATCGTTCAATCATTGACTCGAAAAAAATTAAAGGATTCGAAAATTAAAAATCACAAATAATTGATATAAATTGAAATACACATTTTTCAATCCCATACATCCTAACGCGTCAGAGAATGCCATACATGGGTACAGGAGCATAACAGGGAACACAGATCAGCGCCAGAACTTCGCAGTGCCTACTTTACAATTTTGTTCTTTTTTTAAATCTCAAAAAATAGCAAAATGGCTAAAAAAGAGTATATTTTTAGTGGCTTAGACACTAAAGGTGACTAAATAAAAATAATTACTTTAAAAATATCATATTTGCAAATTAAATTATATTATAAAAATAATATATATGCACTCATTATATTTGCAATAAACTGTCCCAGACTGCATTTACTGTAGGAACTTAACATGTAAATTCCTAATTTATTAACTAAATAGTCGAACAATATTCTTCAGCATTTATTCTATACCTTGTTTTCATCTTTTTAAATCAATTGTAATTCAAATTTTCATTTCTTTTATTTTTTTATTTAATTTAATTTTTTTTGTGTTTAACGTCCGGCTATTGTGCACACTTGGGTTAATGCAGTCGATATTCATTTCCTTTAATTATGAAATATATAATATTTGTGTATATTTTTGTATTTTTTATTTTAGAAGTCGTGTTTTCAATTTTTTAAAGTAATTATTCTTGACTCAGAGCATCTGAAAACGTAATATAATCGCGGCATGCAACTGTCTCGTCGACATGATTGCAACAAAATTCCAGTTTTTTTTAGTAATGGTACTTATTTTGAAACTATTGAATTTTGCTAGTTAACAAACTTGTCCAAGCTATTACCAAAATCGATTTTTTTGCAGTTTGTATGCGTGCTAAACACAACACAAACACATTTATATGTGTGTGTCTGCGTGCGTGTATATATAAATATATAAATATATATATATGTATATATGATACCCACTAATAAGTGTTTTAGAGATCACAAAAGGCGCTCATTTCAAGACCAAAAGTCTGGGTCTTATCATGAGGGCGGCTTAAACATAGCATTTTCCAAAAAAATAATAATGTAGAAATCGAACTTTTTCAATTACCATATTTCGTATGGGAAGAAAGTAGAATTTGTGGCGATGTCTGTGCTACATCTGTGAGTCAATAAGACATAAGATAAGTTTCGGCCTTGAATGTTGAATGTAGGCAGACCGACCTTGTTTTACCGCCATCAAATCGTTTAGTGTAGATTAAGTAATTGTTTGACTACGTGTTATCCGCGCCTTCAATGCTTCTATATATATCTTACGTAGTGTGTGTTGTAATAGTAGCCAAGCATTTTGGCATTAGGCCAAGTTTTATAGGACATAATGTGTGCAGATCTACACACACACACACACACACACATAAAATTTCATTTTGTTTCTGTAAATACAGCAGTTGAAAACTATGTGATTTATTGTACCCAAATGTAGTCCAGTGACTGAACGTAAAAATACTGTATTAGCACCGAAACCTTTAAAACTGCAACGATTTTTTCTGAAAATTTGATTATGTTCAAATATGCCATATAGTTATTTTTTTTATCGAGGAACTGTTATTGTGGAATTTTACTGTGTAACCACCCTTAAAAACTACCCCTTATTTCGTTGTACAAAATAAATACAAATATATTTTTAAAAGCATGAAACCTTTTTATTTTGGGTTTCAAATAGTAGAAATATATTCACAAAGTATACACGATGTGATATCTATCTATCTATCTCTCTCTCTCTCTCTCTCTCTCTCTCTCTCTATATATATATATATATATATATATATATATATTTATATATATATATTATATTATATATAAAATATAATATATATATATATATATATATATATATATATATATATATATATATATATATATTAAATGATTTAACCACTATAACCATCCCTTACAATTAAAAAGTGAATATTTTTTTCGAAAGTATGAAATGCTTTACTTACACACACACACACACACACACACACACACACACACACACACACACACACACACACACACACACACACACACACACACACACACACACACACACACACATTTTTTGTTCGAGTTATTACCAAAATAAAGATATATTACTGATTGATATAATAAAATACATAACAAGTTTTCGTCCCTTAAAAATCATCCCTTAAGTCGAAATTTAAAAAAAAATTGTAAAAATTGTTTTTTTTCTATTTTTGAATTTTAAGCTATTGACAATTTTAATTTTTATTATTAATTATATTTTCGACATTTTTTTTAATTTTTAACCTTTTTCTTTTTAAAATTTCTGCAAATTGACTCGACTCACATAATTCAAAATAAAGTTCATAAACACTACACAATTTAAAGTACGTACACACTACACAAACATAATTCTTAAATTCTTAAATGGCTTATATATAACAATAAAGAATTTTGCCAGTACTTAGTATATATCATAATTTAACTTCGTTTAAATTTATCTTTTGATTGAAACTTATAATACTTTCGTGTGCTTACATTTCAATTATTAAAATATTTAAACAGAGTAAAACAATTTTTTTCAAGATTCACAACGATTAAGTAGGCGCCATGTGTTAATTTTCTTTATTTCAATATATACTAATATCTTAAACTATATAAAAGCATGGAATTAAATATATATATATATATATATATATATACATTATACGTACATATGTATGCAAGAAGACTGTTAGCGCTTGTTCATCACCAAGGAAGCCCGTTCATCTTTCGGAAAGTGCCTTTCCTTTTCTATCTTCTACTTATAATATTTTGTATCATAATTTTATGTGTATGTATTATATATCTATATTATTTATATGTGTGTCACCTATGTATTCAGATATATATGTAGAAAGTGTACATAACGTGTGCAAAGAATAAATGTTTCAACACTTTTAAAATTTGGGCGCTCAGTAATTTAACACAATTAATCTACATTATCTTTCAAAAAGTGTATTTCGTTTCTTAACGATAAATCGGCTCCATTTTAAGCTATTTCATTCGTCATTAACGATATTGTAGGGAATTTTATAGGCTATAACGTCTTGTAAATCTCAATATTTATAAACGCTTATTATGTTCAGAGAGTTTTAGGGGTGAAGGGCTAAAAAAAAGTTATTCTTTGAATGCAAATGCAACCTTTGAACGGCCATATATCATTTAATTTTTAAGCAAAACTTTTCATAAAAAAGCCTCATTTTTATTAAGAACAATTTTTTACGTAAATTCATAATTTTTTTTATATATATACGAAATCCATATATAACGTTTCAATAACACAGTTTCTTGTTTTTGGTACAACTGATTGGAAGGTTAAATGTAATTATATATGACAGATATATATTCTGGGTCAGTATCACTTCTAATTTCAAATCACACCTAACACTAGATTAATATAAAATAATTTTACCCATTACTACTGCTAAATAATTTTGATGTTAAACTCTATATTTTTCCTGGGTTCAGACGGCTACTGAAACAATATTCACCAAATTTTAAAGTGATTGGTCATGCCGTTTGTGAGTAAAAGGTGTGTTACTGAAAGTTGAAAGTTTTCACAATTGGGATACATGTATTTTAAAATATATTTTTTAGTTGCTTTACAAACATTTGTTTTCATAATAGTGTACCAGTATTTTGAAAATAGTTTTTTTAGACAAAAATAATTCAAAATAGTTTCAGCATTCTATTTTATATTGTTTGATAATAATTTTACTACAGTGCCTGCTATTTGCAGCTATAGCACGTCCACTGTGGAACTACACTTGGTCAGACCATCTAAAGCATGATTTGCTGTTAAAATATGACAAGTTTGCTCGTCCTTCACAACAATACAATGCGACACCCGTTCTAATGAATATGGAAATCAGAAATATTCAAGTTGTAAGTACCTACCTAGTACAAAGAAGTTAATGTTTAGATACCAAATACCTACCACAAAATTTAAAGAAAAAATTACAGCATGTGTTATTAAAATGATGGAATTAAATTTTTAAAAATAAAAGCAAATCAAATAACCATTTTTTTGCTGAACATCTACACTTTATAACAGTTAGAATAATAAGGACGAGGGATCAGCATTAATGATAAGGGAAAAGCAATGGGAGCAATGATAGAACTAAAATCCCTAAGGTTTGAAGCTCAGACATAGCAGTTTGACTGGTGCTTACCACATCTACCACCGAGTCTCAAGTAAATTTTTTTTAACAATCTATTTCTATCATCAACAATAAAAACTGCATACAAAAAATTAATCCTGTCACTTTTGAACTTTCAGTTAAATTTAAAATACTAATTTGTGCAGACTTTATTGTTGATTATGAGAAAAAAGTCAGATTTTCAAAAAAGTAAAAAAAAATTTTTTCATTGCTGTTTTTGTCTAAGCTATTACCAAAATTAATGTTTGTAGTATAGTTTGAATCAAATCAGACTAAAATTGTGAAGGTGACATTGGTAACACGTTCCAGTATAATGAGATTACCAAAATAAAAAGTTTTAATGCACTCTAGAGCATTACTTATGATTTTGTCCTGATATTAACTTTCCAGTGTTATATGGTTGTTCTTTCTTCAGCCTATACACACTTAGGTACTTACACCTTATTCCTGTTCCACGATAAGTAGCTCTTACACTCTATTCTATTCTAACTAACTTGGTTATGTTTGTATCTCTGTAGTTTAGTCAATGATCTGTAGTCTCTGTAGCTGTCAATGACTCTGTTGAAACTGATAGTGAGTAATAAAGCTTTACAGTGGATTAAAACTGTTCTTATTTTGTGAACCTCACTATGTTTTAATTCCTTTCTGATATACATAGTTTTTTTAGTAAATAGATAAAGAAACAAAGTAAACTATAAAATTATTTATAAACTTAAAATTAAAGTGCATTCTCTGCAGCCAAGGAATAAGCACTTACTGTTTTAATAAAATCTTATATTTTTTGCAGGATGAAATGAAGTCTATGGTGACAGTAAATGCACTGACTATTTTTGTAAGTTATATTATTGTTAAAACATATATTTTTTTCTTAATTTACCATCCTTGTGCTAAAATGTATTAATAATATTTAATTTTATAATAGAATTGTTAATGTATATCAAAAATATTATAAATATTCCCAATTTGTAGCTGTTCTGCTGATTTGATAAAAGCCAATTTTCAAAAATAACTTTCTTATCATATCCTTTTCTTCAAAATTATAATTTCATCATCATAATCAACATTAAAATCTGCACAAATAAGCATTTTAAAATACAACGAAAATTTGTAAATGCTAGCCTCTGCAGTGTCAAATTCAATTTCCTAACTTTATAAACAGATTTTGGATATACAAAATACTAATTTATGCAATAGTATTTTAATGCTGATTATGAAGGTGAAATTGGATTTATTAATCATTTTATTCATCAGTCTGTTGAAATTGAAATTAAAGCAATTACTTGTTCGGACCACTATTAGTTTTATTTATTAACTCTCATAACATTTATTTCATATTTGATACAAAGCGTTGTGTTATAAATCTTTATTGATGACGGAACCCCAATAAGTTTTGTGTGTTTTAACCTATTTATTTTAAGCCAGTTAAACGAATGAAGACAGGTGATCGATGTAGATAATGATTGGCAGGAACTAACATCAAACTTGAGTTCAGGTAAGAATTGTAGCAAAGTAACTGTTATGCTACTCAGTGAGCTATGGTGCCTCTAAAATTCTAATTTTTGAGGAATAAGCAGGTTTCCTTGTCTATACCTACTGAACCAGGGTCTTCTGGAACATATATGAATGTATGAAAGTATACGTATGTTTTTGCACCACTTTTTAGTTTAAAAATATAAAATGTTTCCACTAAAACATAAGTCTTAGATTTTACCTACTTTTATAGGAATGGAAAGATGACAAATTAAAATGGAACTCAAGCGATTACGGTGGACAATACAGCCTCCACGTTGCTGGTCATGAGATCTGGCAGCCCGATGTTTTTCTTTTCAACAGGTGATTTAGAAATGCCATAGCTGATTTTGCATGTGGGTTTTAATGGTTAAAGATATTTTTTTAAAATTAATTATACTATATTGTGCTCAATTTTTTAATTATAGTGCTCAAGGAAAGTCCATCGACCACTATGGCAACACAAACTGTATATTGAAGAATGATGGTGAGGTACTGTGGGTGCCTCCATCGCAATTCTTTGTCTTCTGCGATATAAACTTGCGCAAATGGCCATATGACACTCACACTTGTATATTACTATTTGGTGCATGGACTCATTCTGTTGAAGAAATTAATCTCGATATTAATTCGTCTATAGTAAGTAAAAGTGTCTTATACACAACAAATATATTGTGTCCACTGATAGTATATTGGTAAATATATATATATATATATATATATATATATATATATATATATATATATATATATATATATTGTTATGTGTGTACACACACACACACACACACACACACACACACACACACACACACACACACACACACACACACACACACACACACACACACACACACACACACACACACACACACACACACACACACACACACACACACACACACACACACACACACACACACACACACACACACACACACAAGAGCTACCGAGCAAGTCGGTTATGCTTTGCTTTGTAGACACTAGGGGTGGGGATATCACGGCCATATTGGTGTTAGAGAGTTAGTTTAGTAGCAATTCTGCAAATTTTTCGAATGAGAGCTTACCGTTGCTTCTCGTTCCCATACAATACTAATTTGAAATGTGCGCCGCTATTAAAAATCCCGTGACCTAAGAAGTGCGATTGTTGATTCGGTTTTTGTTGGCTAAAAACTATAAATCAATTGATATTTATCGCCAACTCTGTGAAGTTTACGGGAACGATGTAATCACTGAAGGCGGAGTGTGTTAATGGTGCATTAGGTTTAAAAATGGCCACACTAATAAGCACTATGAAGAAGGAAGTGGACGGCCAAGCATTGTGACTGAGGAAATTTTCTCTAAAGTCGATGAGAATATTAAAGAAGACTGTCGATTCACAATAACAGGGCTATCATTTGTTTTCCACAAATTTCAGGAAGTTTATAGCATGAAATTGTTACACAAAAGTTAGATTATCACAAATTTTGTGCAAGATGGATAGCAAAATATTGACTGATACTTATAAAAAAAAACATATAGCTGCTTCATAGACATTTTTGGACAGTTATGAAACGATGGTGACTCACTGCTCGATCGTATCGTTATGGGAGACGAGACTTGTGTGAAACATGTCAACTGCGAAACTAAATTACAGTCTATGGAATGGGGGCACAAAAATTCTGCCCAAAAATCAAGGAAAAGCATGCAAACGGTGTCTGCAAGAAAGGTCATGGCACTTTTTTTTGGTACATGATAGGAGTCCTTCTTGTTGATTTCTTAGAACGTAGCACGACAATAAACTCTGCGTGCGTGTGTGTGTGTGTGTTTGTGTATATATATATATATATATATATATATATATATATATATATATATATATATATATATATATATATATATATATATATATATATATATATATATACTGATCTGAAAATTATATGGTAAACTTCTTTTTGAAAATGTGCCAAATTTCAACAAAATTTACCAGAAAACAAAAAACCAATAAGGAAGCAAACATATTTATCTCTTCAGTGGACACCAATATAATTCTAATTGTTGCAACAATCATACCGAATAACTGCAAATATTTTAGAAGAAGTAATTTATTTCAGTCATTCATGGTTGACATGGGACCTTCCGAGTGGGAGATAATATCGACCAAAAAAACCCGAGACCTGACGTACTACTCGTGCTGCAAAGAAGGGTATCCAACAGTGAACTTTGAGTTTACATTCCACAGAAGGAATCCGGCTTACACAGGCTTGGTGTTTGTGCCAGCTTTAGGTGCGTATCATTAAAGCATATCACAAATGAAAGGATCGGACTTAGATAATAATTCAGTTAAGATTCTTTGTATAAAACTGCCCTTAACGTTTCAGTAGTTCCTTCTATAAACAGCACAGTGACCATGGTGCAAGAAGCACAGACATATATAATTAATTATGGAAATATTTTTTTGTGCCAATACGTTAATATGGTCAACGTATATACATAGTGAAGAAACACAATTTTTGTGTAGAGAGCAATCAATATTGTTATAAATTTTGGAGAAAAAATAGTATCTTTTAAGGTGAATACTTCTTTACAACCAGTACGTCAAATTTTACATGGAGTGAAGTCGAATTAAGAGTAACATAGTAAAGTAACAAAAAATTTAATAAACAAGGGGCAAAGACAAGTCATCAACATCATTTAAAGTCGATCCTGGATATCGGAGTAAACAAGGACATTAACAATTATTCACTATGTGCACTACAATTTTTTTTTAAATTGCACGATGATTTTGTTAGTATTTCTGAGGTATATTAGCCATCTCGGTCTTTTTGTGATACGTTTTCTTAACAAATTCCCAACTCTACTCTTCTAACCTACTTGAGCATAGGTGCCACAATGTTTGGTGATTCGTCCTCACCTGAATACAAAAAAAGGGCTTATTTACTTTCAGTTCGATCCTGTAGATTATGTACTCCTTTATCAACGTGGGTCAACAGCTATCTATGACCATAGTGTCATTGTATGTTTGGGTATAAGTACCCCATCTGTGCAGTCAATAAAACCACATTATTTCATTTGCCTTCAAAGGCAGAAGTAGGAGTGTATCACCTCTTTTCTTTGAGCTAAAGTGAAACCATCCAGACAACTCTTCCTCTTCTTTTTTCTATATGGAAAGTTTGTAGTCATATTTTCTTAAAGGTACTGACAATATAAATTTTGCTTCCTAGACCCAGGCATTCAGGTAAAGGTTTAGAGGCAACACAAGTGGGCAGGTTTCTTTGAGCAGATTTCTAAATGGTACTGGCCTTTGTTGTCCTAAGTTCTTTAAACTCTAATAAACCTAGAGATAACAAGGTTGGATATCCTGCTTCATGAATGATTGCCAACATTTCTGCAATAGATGAGCAAGAGTAGTACAAGCTAGAAGTACGGTGAAATCACTAAACGCATCAGCTGCCAGTTATGAAAGCATTTACTGTATAAACTTAATATGTTACAGTTTGCATTGCACTCACACTATCAGTGTTCTGGCTGCCACCAACAGCAGGGGAAAAGTTTTTGCTGTCTGGGATAACTGCAGTCATCATAACTCTGTTACTGATATATTTCACGCAACGCTTATCAGTGATGACAAACAGCATGCCTATTATTGGTAAGTCATGTTTTACTTTGTGGCATTAAGACATTAATCACATCTAAATCTAATTTAAAAAATTCTAGACATATCTAATTTGAACAAATATTCAATGGAAAATGAACAAATTAAGTAGCTGTCATGGAAAGATTTAGACCTAGAATCATAAAATGCATGAACCTGACCTTTATAAAATGTTTTGAAGGGTTATTAAAACATAATTTGTAATGATCTTTCAAAACAAATTTTAGAAATTAGAACCATACATACTATAAAAAAACCATAGTGATTTTTCTAAATACAACCAAGGTGTACCAAGGTCAAATACTACGTTGCACAGTTACATGACATCCCTCTCTCCATTCTTGCTGCCAATACGACTGCCGACCAATCATTGGGGCTGTGGCCTTCATTTGTCTGCTGTCGGAAAAAAGCCTAATATTAAAAGAAAGCAATTCATAAAGTTTTTAGTGAAACTCGGAAAGTCCTCCACAGATACTTGAATCCCTTTTTTTAAACAAGCATACAGTAATAAATATTTATCATGTATCATGTATTTAAGTGGTTTAAACAGTTCAAAGAAGGATGAGAAGAGACTAACGATTACCCATATACAGGACAATATTCAATGTCAACATTGAAAAATTAGCAATTTAATCTGAATGGACCATCGATTCAGCATTCATGCTATCACTGAGGTCTTCGGAATAGAAAAAGGATCAGTTCATACATGAACATTTTAATGTGAATAACATTTGTCCAAAATTTTACACTTGAATAGAAGGATTCTTAAATGAAAATTTGTGCTAACATTATGAAACGATCAAAAAAGACCTTAAACTCTTGGAAAGAGTAATAACATCTGATGAATTTTGGTATTTTACTTACAATCCAGAAACTAATCACCAATCAATGCACTGGAAGAGACCCCTTCAGCAAGACTGAAGAAATATCGAATGTCCAAATCAAAATTCAAAGCCATGATGACTGTGTTTTTTGACATCCATGGCATTGTGTACATAAATTAAATACCTGAATGTCAAACCCTGAATAGGAATTAGAATTATTATCTTTAGGTCTTAACTACTTTCTGTGAAAGAATAAAAAGAAAGTGACTGAGTTGTGGAAAATCAAGTCAGGGATTCTTCATCAAGGTAAACTTCCAGCCCATACTTAATTGGTTATCATGACATCTTATGTGATCCCTACGTTGGAAATACTGCCCTCCTCACCAGAGCTTTCTCCATGTGACTTCATTTGAGTTCCTGAAAATGAAATCAATGTTGAAAGGAAGCTGAGAAAGCAAAGGCAACAGATACCCTGAACATGCTTTCAGAAAATGACTTTGAATACTGCCTTGACTAATGGAAAATTCACATAAAAGGTGTAATTGACTGTGGAGTGGTGGTAGTGTTGGAGGGTATACTGAAGGAGATAATGTTATATTTCTGAAGAAATAAAAATAAAGAAAATGATACCAATAATGCGGTTATTTTTTAACCGTACACGTACGTAGAATGTGTAGTTTGACTTGATTCAAACTTGGCATAAAAAGCGATTTCAGTAATAGCTTGAACAAAAGTTTGTTACTCAACATCTAAAAAAATGTAAGTTTTTTATTTTACATCCTTCAGAAAACCTGATGTCACCCTGAGATCTTGTGTTCTAGTTGAGTTTTACATCTACAGCCTTGCACTTTTATGTCTGTCCTTAATAACGTCAGTGGCAGCTGTCAACATCAGTCGTCAAAACAAAGCCACACCAGTGCCTTGGGGCATCAACAAAATCCTGACCAGCAGGATTGGAAGGGTACTTCAGCTGCCGCACATAAAGGTAGGGCTAACAAAACACTGTTTTGATATATTGTTTAAGAAACATCGTTTGTGTTCAAAGTTTGGGATGAAAATATCAATAATAATAATAATTGCGGGCTTCTTAAAATAAATTATAATTAGACTATCACAGTTATTTCTTACTAGATAGGTTTGCGTCTCTCTATTTAGTTTTTAAATTGAAAGATTTAGCTGCAGACTCACAGTTCTTGGAGTCGTGGTCAGTTGGGGTAAATTAGCAACAGTATAAGGAGATATTAATATAAAGCACTGGGTTTGGTAATTAGCCTGAAAACAAAGAGATTGCACCTGTTTTTTTTTGTCACCATTTAATGTCATAAACTAAATAACACATTAGTATATTGATTTACATAAGGACAATCAGCATGAAACCATCAATGTTTTTAGTGCAAACACTGGACTGGTGTGGTCGATGTGGCCAAGGCATTGGTCAGTATACTGCACCCCTGAACTTGCACCCTTCTAAAAGTTGTAAGTTCGAGACCACAGTTACTGCTGTTACCTTTTCCATTAACGCTGATTCCTCATTCTCATTAATCTGGCATGAAGTATAGATGTTAAGCAAAGAAAAAAAATTATAGTAAACATTATGTTTATTTTATCTAACTTAATCCCTTCATTAGGTGATAAATGAATGTTCGATCAAGTCCAATAAATGTTTGAAGTTTAACACTAAATTCTGTTTCAGATGCAAAGCAGTTATACAGAACAGGACACAGATGAATTACACGAACAGTCTTTAATCTCTGATGCGGTGCAAGAACAAGAAGCAAAAGTGATGCCAACAAACGGTGCACGCGATTGGGTTGTTCTCGCCATGGCAATTGACAGACTTATGTTTATTGCTTATATCGTTATTTTCACATTACTTTTAATCACTCTTTTTCTAACCTAAAATCAATTCAAGTTGTTAAATCTTACCAATTTGCTGTTCTGTTTTAAAAGTCAGTTATCTTACAAAATCAACAGTGAATGTGGTTTTTGCACTGTTTAAAAAATTGTTTTGGAATATTTTTGCAGAATTCAACAAATAATTGAGTTATTTTACTTCTTATCACTACATGTACAGATAGCATGCAGATAGAATTGCGAACTAATTTGTGTTTGTTGACTTTAAATAGTTAAACAAAATATATGTGGATTTTCTTGATAAATATTAAAGGATTATAAACTTTTTCAGAACCTTAAATTTATGAAACATACTTAAAACACTTCATGTACAACATTATATGAAGATACATGATACAAAAACATTAAACAAACTGCCTCATGTTGAAACAACAAAAATCTAGTTTCAAATCTAGTTTCAACAAAAAACAAAGTTTCAACAAAAATCTAGTTAATAAAAAAACTGATTAAAATTATTTTTTGGGTGTTGAATTTAGTCGTCATTTACTCTCCTTCAGCAATGTGCACAGACATCCAACTCAAAACCATTTTTTAGACCTGTAAAAAGATGTATCCATTAAACCTTAATACAATAAAGGCTCAAATGTCATTCTCAGGATAGTTGAGATGATGCTGACAGAACAGATGGACAACAAAAATAGACCAATCCATACTTTAGGCAATAGATAAAAATAACATAGTATACTCTGTTTATAGCGCAGAATGTTTTATTATTATTTTGAAAAATGTATTCAAATTGTAAAATTTTCTATTTAACTCAAATTATGTATTATACAAATTTTACATGCAAAAGTCTTTAATACAGTAAATTATTCATACTTAACCTTTTGACGCAGAGTACTGATGAACAGTAAACAGTGTAAGATTGTTTATCTTTCAATAAAAATATTCATGCATCTTTCTGAATTTCTTGACACCATTTAAAATGTTTTTGTCTCATTCCACTAAATGATAGGATCGTTTACTTTTCTATTATCAATGTTTGCTTAAGCAGCAATACTACTGTCAGAGGCAGTTACATATGCTATAAATAAGTCATGCCCAGTTACAGTGTTTTACCTAGAAGGTTACTTTCATTATTTATTACAATTTATTTAGTAAGGGATACTGTTTAAAAATGTCAATAATAGAAAATAAGGGTTAAAATGGTGATGGTTAATCGAGACTTTACTGTAGTTAATTTCTTCCTCATCACTACACTCTCTTTATACTTTGTGTGATGCAAAAATGTAAAAAATTAATGTGGACTCTGTTCACATCTAAATCCAAAAGAGTAAGCATCCTAGATTTAGAATCAAAGTACCTAATATATATATATATATATATATATATATATATATATATATATATATATATATATATATATACATACATACATATTACATATACATACATTATATATATATATATATATATATATATATATATATATATATTCTTCAAAGAAGACTCGTATTAAATTAGAGCCGCCTCGGTGGCCTAGTTTATAGCGTACTAGGCTTTCACCCCGAGGACCCGGGTTCGATTCCTGGTCAAGGCTTGGTATTTTCATATGCTATAAATCATCCCATCGTTTGTATTAGCCCAAGTGTGCACAATAGTCGGACGTTAAACACAAAAAAAAAATATTAAATTAGATTAAACTTTGGTTATTCAAATGTTAGTACAGCAAAAGTTCATTTACAATGATTGGTAATGATAATGTGTATTTAGTGTCTTTCCCTCTTAAATATTTAAGGTCTTAAAAAAAGTGTTTCTAGACTTAACAAGAAATGCAATTATTAATAAGGAATTCCGATGGAGCTACGCGTATTAGAGCGGCCATTATAGCGCACCCAGAAGTGGGACAACAAAATACGCCTCAACATCACTATTTCTTAGCACTACAGTGTTCACAATTCTAGCTTGATGTTTTTTTTGATCAATGAGGGCTTGAAAATTTTAACGAAATTACAAACCGGTTCCATGATAAACTTTAAACAACATATACTTACCAAACTTCATCGAAATCAATCAATTCAGTGAATTGCACAAACATAGGCGCACACTCTCTCTCTCTCTCTCACACACACACACACACACACACACACACACACACACACACACACACACACACACACACACACACACACACACACATATATATATATATATATTTTTTTTTTTTTTTTTTTTTTTTTTTGGTTAACGTCCGACTGTTGTGCACACTTGGGCTAATGCAGACAGTGGGATGATTTATAGCGTATTGAAATGCTAAGCCCTCGCCGGGAATCGAACCCGGATCCTCGGGGTGAAAGCCTAGTACGCTATCCACTAGACCACCGAGGCGGCTGACACACACACACATATATATATATATATATATATATATATATATATATATATCATTATTATTATTATTATTATTATTTAATATTTGTTATTAATATTATATATATGTATATATAATTATCATTATTATTATTATTATTATTTGCGTATAGACCCTGTTGGATCACGCAAAGCACTCCGACTCATGTCTTGTTCCTTCTAATCCTCCACACCTCCCTCATCCTGTCCCCATGGTTCCTCCTCCGCTCCTCTGTCCATTTTCCCCCTGCTCCCAACAGAGCATCTTTCTCCTGTATGCGTTCCTATCTTCAATGTCTGTTGAGTCTATTTCTGCATATGTGTGTGTTTGTGTGTGTGTGTGTGTGTGTGTGTGTGTGTGTGTGTGTGTGTGGGTGGGTGGGTGGGTGGGTGTGTGTGTGGGTGGGTCATGGGGAAAAACAATCAAAGTCCATTTTCCCGCCAAATTGATATTACAGTGGGAACTGGTAGCTTTTGTAGACAGTATACAACTATGATATCATTCAGGGAAGAAACATCATAGTCACTGTGTTATAAAAGGAAAACAATTGGGGCTAACTGGGAAGAATGATCACAGTCCACACGCCAGCTGGCAAGAGAGATCAGGTCCTATTTGCTCCCCTCCACTCACATCCGAGTGCCAGCAGTGCTTGCTTTGTTTTTTGGTTAGTTGAAGTAACGTGTACAGAAAACATAACATCATGTGTATAACATAACCTGTTTAAACAATATAAGTGAATTATCTTTAGTGATTTTAGTGAAACTGACAGTGAAGAAGGGATGAGTATACATAACGATGTGAAAAAAACACGAAGAAATTCAGGCAATTACTGGTTATTTTGAAAGAAATCTGTCTACTCTTTAATACAACCGCATCTGACATATACTATCGTTGACAACTGAATTTCATTTCTCTTAATATATATGCATTGTCACACTCAACCTCAGTATTTTAATTTATGATGAAAGTATCCATGAGAAGAAGACAGATAACATTTTCTCGATGCTTACACACTTTTTTGGAAAAATTTTTAGCCCAACAATAAAACACATCATTCTATACTGTAATTCTTGTGTGGGCAGAACAAGAATGTCACAGTTATGCACTTTCTGTACTACACAGTGCATATACTGAAACGACTTGCAACCGTAAAAGTAGTTTTCCTCTTAAGAGGCTACTTTAAATGTGTATAATAATTTTTTACATTTTTTACCATCTTTCAATCTCTTTAGGGTATGAGTTTTGGAAATGGTGATAAATATACTTCATTACTTATATTTATCAGTGACTATGTCACGTTTTAAGAAGGTCAAAAGAAAAACATATTTTTTCCAATAAAAATTGTTGTACCTCATTTTTACCGCTTTAGGATTAAATACTGGAATATTGTTTTTCAGTGCACCCCATACATGTGGTGGTAACCCTGAAAATTTCAAATTTTTATATATTATAGTTTCGGCTATACGTTGATTATTAAAGTTGGACTGGGTAAGTAGTTGAATGGCGTTAAAATCAATTTTTTGCAAAATTCTATCTAAGTGCACTTCGACATTGTTGTAAGGAGGTACCCTGAAAATTTTAAATCTCTAGCTATAATAGTCTCGGCTCTACGATGATTATTAAAGTTGAACTGTTTAAGTAGTTTAATAGCGTTGAATTCAAATTTTTACAAAATCCTTTCTTAATACACATCAACATTGTTCAAAGATGGTGAAAATTTTAAGTCTTTAGTTATAATAGTATTGGCTGTAAGTTAATTAATAAAATTGTACTGGGTAAGTAGTTTAATGGCATTAAAACGAAATTTTTGAAAAATACTTTCTTGATATTGTTATAAGAAGGTACCCTGAAAATATCAAGTCTCTAGTTATATTAGTCTCGGCTGTACGTTGTTCATTATATTTAGACTGGGTAAGTAGTTTAATGGCATTAAAACGAAATTTTTGAAAAATACTTTCTTGATATTGTTATAAGAAGGTACCATGAAAATTTCAAGTCTCTAGATATAAAATTCCAGCTGTACGTTGATTATTAAAGTTGGACTGGGTAAGTAGTTTAATGGCGTTAAAATCATTTTTTTGTAAAATCCTTTCTCAGTGCATCTCGACATTGTTGTAAGAAGGTACCCTGAAAATATCAAGTCTCTAGTTATATTAGTCTCGGCTGTACGTTGTTCATTATATTTAGACTGGGTAAGTAGTTTAATGGCGTCGAAATCAAATTTTTGAAAAATCCTTTCTTAGCAATTGATATTGATAACAATTTCTTAATAATTGATATTGTTGTAAAAAGGTACCGTGAAAATTGCAAGTTTCTAGCTGTAATAGTTTTGGATGTGTGTTTATTATTATTATTGGACTGGGTAAGAAATTTAATGGCGTCAAAATTAAATTTTGCAAAATCCTTTCTCAGTGCATCTCAACAATGTTGTAAGAAGAAGTTACCCTGAAAATTTCAAGTCTCGTGTAATAGTATTGGCTGTACGTTGATTATTAAATTTGGACTGAGTAAGTAGTTAATTGGCGCCAAAATCAAATTTGTGCATTATCCTTTCTTAGTACATCTTGACTTTGTTGTAAGAATGTAGCTTGAAAGTTTCAAGTCTCTAGCTATAATAGTATTGGCTGTACCTTGATTATTAAATTTGGACTACATAAGTAGTTTCATGGCGTTAAAATCATTTTTTTTTTTTTGCAAAATCCATTCTTAGTGCACGCCTATATGGTAACTTAAATATACCCTGAAAATTTCATGTTATTATCTAAAATAGGTTTGGCACTGCGTTGATTATGAATCTCAGTCAGTCAGGACTTTTTCTTTTATATATTAAGATTGGCATATATTAAATTGGACTGGTTATTATTAAATTATTATTAATTATTATTATTAAATTAAGTTGATTATTAAATTTGGACTGGGTAAGTAGTTTAATGGCGTAAAAATTAAATTTTTGAAAAATTCTTTTTCAGTGCATCTCGACAATGTTGTAAGAAGGTACTCTGAAAATTTCAACTCTCTAGCTGCAATAATATTGGCTGTAAGTTGATTATTAACGTTATTTGAAACGGGTAAGTAGCTTAATGGCGTTCCCTTTCTTGGTGCACCTTGACATTGTTGTAAGAAGGTACTCTGAAAATTTCAAGTCTTTAGCTATAAGAGTAATTGATTAGTATTATATGGTGAAAGAGTAAGTTCACCACATAGGGTATTACATCTCAACTGGTGTATAGTCATACAGCTGTATGTTGTTTATTAAATTGGGACTGGGTAAGTAGTTCAGTACATTTATGTTGTAACATAAATACACCCTGAAAATTTCAAGTCCCTATCTAAAATAGTTTTAGCTCTGTCTTGATTACGAATCAGTCAGTCAGGACGTCTTCTTTTATGTATTAAGATATATATATTCTAATGTTCTCTATTCTGCATATATATATATATATATATATATATATATATATATATATATATATATATATATATATATATACTCATATATATTCTTGTGTTTCTACTTGAGTACTTAGTTTATAAGTAATGTTTCTTGTTTTCCTAATAGCCTACTATATTTGTTAATCCAGTAGTATATTACAATAATATTTACATTTACTCATCAATATTCAAAATATAAAATGGACATTTAATCTATAAATGAGAAATTATATTTGAAAATTTTCACTGCATTTTGTTTACAGTGGTTTTATATCTGATTGTTCCTTAGACATTCACTACAGCAAACAGTACTGTAATTTCCTTTCATATTATTTGTTAAGCTTCTTCACTTCAATATTTAGGAACAATATAGGTTAATTGTGTACCACATTAGGATAGAGCTTGGTTATAACAACCTTGAATGTAATATATGTCCTGCCAATAGGATTGCTTATGTTTTAATACAAATTATTAAAAATAAAACCTTCCAAAAATAAAACCCAACTTAAAAATCCTTCAAAATGTATTCTTGAAGTCATAATTGATGCAGTTGTTTTCAGTTTCATGACTATTCATCATCAGTTACTGTATCATGGTGTCCAATCCAATAACTCACTGGCTAGTAGAAATGTGTTAATAACTTTGGTTGATTTTACTTGCTTATGTTTAATACTATACAAATTATTGAAATTTTGATTTATTTATTTTTTAGGTTACTGTAACAGTGAATGGGCACATTGATATTTTGAATTCATTTCCTCTTCTCCTTACAAAATAAGTTATTTAGTGAAAGAATTTCAAGGCCTTGAAGAGGAAACACATTTGCAGTATAGTTAATGATATTTTTATTTGAATTAAAGTTGTTTTAATGATGAAACATTTAGATACTACCTATTTAAATAAGATTAGGTACTTTGATTCTAGATCTAGGATGGAACAGATCCAAGCATACTCTCTTGGATTTAGATGTGAACAGAGTCAACATTTATTTGTTTCCATTTTTGCATCACACAAAGTATAAAGAAAGTGTTGTGATGAGGAAGAAATTAACTACAGTAAAGTCTCGATTAACCATCAACATTTTAACAATTATTTTCTATTACTGACATTTTAAAAACTATATCACTTACTAAATAATTTGTAATAAATAATGAAAGTAACCTTCTAGGTAAAACACTGTAACTGGATCATGACTTATTTATAGCATATGTGACTGCCTCTGACGCTAATTGCTGCTTAAGCAAACATTGATAATAGAAAAGTAAACGATCCTATCATTTAGTGGAATGAGACAAAAACATTTCAAATAGTGTCAAAAAATTCGGAATGACTGCATGAATATTTCTATATAAGGATAAACACTCTTACACTATTTACTATAATACCATTCACCTTATAAGTCAATCACATAAGTGTCATCAGTACTCTGCATCAAAAGGTTAAGTACGAATAATTTACTGTATTAAAGACCTTTGCATGTAAAATGTGTATAATACATAATTTGAGTTAAATAGAAAATTTTAGAATTTGACTACATTTTGCAAAATAATAATAAAACATTCTGCGCTATAAACAGAGTATGTTATTTTTATCTATTGCCTAAAGTACAGGTTGGTCTATTTCTGTTGTCCGTCTATTCTGTCAGCATCATCTCAACCATCCCTAGAATGACATTTGAGACTTTATTGTATTGAGATTTTATGGATAAATCTATTTACATGTCCAAAAAATGGTTTTGAGTTGGATGTCTGTGCACATTGCTGAAGGAGAGTAAATGACTTGACTAAATTCAGTACCAAAAAAAAATAATTTTAATTAGTGTTTGTATGTTGCTTTTAAACTAGATTTTTTTAAAATTCCACATGCGAAAGTTTGTGTAACATTTTTTGTATCATGTATCTTCATGTAATGCTATACACAATACATGAAGTGTTTTAAGCTGTTTCATAAATGGAAGCTTCTGAAAAAAGTTTATAATCTTTTAATATTTTTCAAGAAAATCCACATACTTTTTGTTTAACTCTTTAAAGTCAACAAAACCACACTTTGGTTCATAATTCTATCTGCATGCTATCTATACATGTAGTGATAAAAAGTAAAATAACTAAATTTTTTTGTTAAATTCTGCAAAAATATTCCAAAACAATTTTTAAACAGTGCAAAAACCACATTCACTGTTGATTTTGTAAGATTACTGACTTTTAAAACAGAACAGCAAATTTGTAAGATTTAACAACTTGAATTCATTTTAGGTTAGAAAAAGAATGATTAAAAGTAATGTGAAAATAATGATATAAGCAATAAACATAAGTCTGTCAACTGCCATGGCAAGAACTATCCAATCGCGAGCACCGTTTGTTGGCATCACTTTGGTTTCTTGTTCTTGCACCGCATCAGAGACTAAAGACCGTTCGTGTAATTCATCTGTGTCCTGTTCTGTATAACTGCTTTGCGTCTGAAACAGAATTTAGTGTTCAACATCAAACATTTATTGGACTTGAGGAAACATTCATTTATCACCTAATGAAAGGATTAAGTAAGATAAAATAAACATAATGTTTACTATACTTTTTTTCTTTGCTTAACATTAATACTTTATGCCAGCTAATGAGAACGAGGGATCAGCGTTAATGGAAAGGGTTAAGAGAAAGGGTTACAGTAGTAACTGTAGTTTCAAACCTAACCTTTGAAAAGGGTGAAAATTCAGAGGTGCAGTAGACTGACCAATGCCTTAGCTACCTCAACCACACCAGTCCAGGTAAACCATTTCTACCTATGCTATCAATCAGCTAAAAACATTGATGGTTTCAAGCTGATTGTCCTAATGTAAAGTAATATACCAAAGTGTTATTTAGTTAATCACATCAGATGGCAACAATAAAAAAAACAAAAAACAGGGGAAATCTATTTGTTTTCAGGCTAATTAACAACGCCAGTGCTTTATATTAATATCTCGTTATACTGTTGCTTAATTACCCCAACTGACCATGACTCCAAGAACTGTGAGTCTACAGTGGAGTACACTTGTGTTACAAAAGACACAATCCTTTGTGTTTATTTGTTATTTTAGCATTAACTTATTGAATTATTACTATTAATTAAAAAAAGAAAAACAAATCTTGATGATTTAATAAACAATTTTGTAGTTTTTAATATATACACATATATATATATATATATATATATATATATACGAGGTTTGTCCAATAAATACGCGAACTGGTCGAATATGGTGGCCATTACGGAGAGCTAAGCCACAACCACTGGCCTCACGTGTTGTCTGGGACCCAATGAGCCGTCAGTGCTTGGCAGAACGTTACGCTGTGCGGATCTTGCGAGTAGAGTTATTTTTAGTTTTGCATTATTTTTTTGTTCGTCGATATGGAAATTGACCAATTCAATGAACAGCGAATTAACATCAAGTTTTTGGTAAAGCTTGGTAAAAATTACCAAGAAATTGCTGAAATGTTGAGAGTTGTTTATGGTGATAATGCTATGAAGAAAACAGCCATTTTCAAGTGGATTAAGCGCTTTAAAAAGGTCGAGAAGACACCACGGATGATGCAAGAATTGGACGACCTTCAACCTCTTTTGTGCATGAAAACATTGATCGTGTGCGGCGTCTTGTCCTTACTGATCGCCGAAAAACTGTCCGAATGATAGCTGAAGAACTAAATTTAGGAAAATCAACAGTGCACACAATCTTAATCGAGCATTTGGGCTTAAGAAAGGTTTGTGCGAAAATCGTGCCAAAACTGCTGACTCCGCATCAAAAGTTGAGAAGAGTCGAATGTGTTACTGACTGGAAAAATTCCATGGAAAATGATGTTGGATTCTTAAATAGGGTTATCACTGGTGATGAATCGTGGTTTTTCGAGTATGACCCCGAATCGAAATCGCAAAGCATGGAGTGGAAAGCAACAGGTGAAGCTCGAACAAAAAAATCAAGGAAAAGCCGATCAAAAATCAAAGTCATGCTCCTGGTTTTCTTTGATATCAAAGGTGTTGTTCATCGTGAATTCCTTCCTGAGGAAAAAACGGTAAATTCTGAGTTCTACCTTAACGTTCTCAAGCGTTTGAGAGATCGGGTGCGTCGTGTGCGACCACATTTGACTCAAAACGATGGATGGATTCTTCATCAAGACAATGCACCCGCACATTCGGCTTTGATTGTTCACCAGTTTCTGGCTAAAAATTCAATCACTATCCTTGATCATCCCCCTTATTCACCGGACCTCGCCCCCCTGCGACTTTTTTCTATTCCCTAAATGCAAAAATGTGATGAGGAGACAGCATTGGGAAGATGTGGACACAATAAAACAAGAAACGACGAGGAGTCGGAAAAGCCTGACTTCCGAGGACTTCCAAGGGTGCTTTGAAGAGTGGAAAAGAAGATGGGATAAGTGCATAGCAGTGAATGGAGAGTATTTGAAGGGGACAAAATCAATGTAGATGAAATTTTGTAAAATAAAGTATTTATGACCTTAGTTCATGTATTTATTGGACAAACTCTCATATATATATATATATATATATATATATATATATATATATATATATATATATATATATATATATATATATATATATATATATATATATATATATATGTGTGTGTGTGTGTGTATAGGTAATACCTCTGCAGGAGTAGTACTTAAATTCTTGGGTTTGTCAATAGTAGCTCATACTCGCAAGGTTCCATATCGAACATAAACATGAAATAAATTACTTGTATTAAAATATACACAATTATTCTATTTAATTGTTGCAACAGTTTTGAAGATACGGGTGTCCAACGAAGAAGTACATATGTTTGGTCTTTACTTTTATGAAATGCTCTTAATTACAACAACGAAACAGCTGCATACCACAAATTATTTAATTTCTGGATTGTTAGTGCTGAGCCCTCCCCAACTCAGCTTTAGCAATAATCTTCAATTTAAAAACTAAATAGAGCGATGCAAACCTAACTAGTAAGAAATAACTGTGACAGTCTAATTATAATTTATTTTAAGAAGCCTCTAATTATTATTATTGATATTTTCATCCCAAACTATGAACACAAACAATGTTTCTTAAACAATATATCAGAACAGTGTTTTGTTAGCCCTACCTTCATGTGCGACAGCTGAAGTAGCCTTCCAATCCTGCTGGTCAGGATCTTGTTGATGCCCCAAGGCACTGGTCTGGCTTTGTTCTGACGACTGATGTTGACAGCTGCCACTGATGTTATTAAGGACAGACATACAAGCGCAAGGCTGTAGATGTAAAACTCAACTAGAACACAAGGTCTCAAGGGTGACATCAGATTTTCTGAAGGATGTAAAATAAAAAAACTTATATTTTTTTAGATGTTGAGAAAGAAACTTTTGTTCAAGCTATTACTGAAATCACTTTTGTATGGCAAGTTTGAATCAAGTCATACTACACATTCTACGTACCTGTAAGGCTAAAAAATAACGCATTAATGGTATCATTTTCTTTGTTTTTATTTCTTCACAAATTTAACATTATCTCCTTCAGTATACCCTCCACCACTACCACCACTCCAATACCCACACTATACCCTCCACCACTACCACCACTCCCAGTCCCTTATACCTTTCATGTGAATTTTCCAATAGTCAAGGCAGTATTCGAAGTCATTTTCTAAAAGCATGTGTAGGGTCTCTGTTGCCTTTTGCTTTCTCAGCTTCGACTGCCTCAAATCTCATTTATTTCAACATTGATTTCATTTCCAAGAAGACAAAAGAAGTCGGCCGGAGAAAGGTGTGGTGAGTAGGGCAGGATTTCCAACGTAAAGATCACATAAGACACCATGACAACCAGTGCAGTATGGGTTGGAATGTCATGTTGATGAAGAATCCCTGACTTGTTTTTCCACAACTTAGTGACTTTCTTTTTATTCTTTCACGGAAATAGTTAAGACCTCAAGATAATAATTCTAATTCATATTCAGGGTTTGACATTCAGGTATTTAATTTATGTACACAATGCCATGGATGTCAAAAAACACAGTCATCATGGCTTTGAATTTCGATTTGGAAATTCGATATTTCTTCAGTCTCTCTGAAGGAGGTCTCTTCCAGTGCATTGATTGGTAATTAGTATCTGGATTGTAAGTAAAATAGCACAATTAATCAGATATTATTACTCTTTCCAAAACTTTAGGGTCTTTTTTGATCATTTCATAGTATTAGCACAAATTTTAATTTAAGAATCCTTCTTTGTAAGTGTAAGAATTTGGGGCAACATTTTTGAACAAATGTTATTCACGTTAAATTGTTCATGTCTGAACTGATTCTTTGTCTATTCCGAAGATCTCAGTGATAGCATGAATGCTAAATTGATAACCCTTTTGGATTAAATTGCCAATTTTTCAATGTTGACATTGAAGGTTGTCCTGGGTATGAGTAATCGTCAGTCTCTCCTCATCCTTCTTTGAACTGTTTAAACCAATTAAATCCTGATACATAACCTGATAAATATTCAGGACTGTACACTTGTTTCAAAAAGAGAAATTCACGTTTCTGTGGAGGACTTCTCGAGTTTCACTAAAATCTTAATGAATTGCTTTTTTAACGTTAGGCATTTTTCCGACAGCAGACACACGAAGGCCACAGTCCTAATGATTGGTCGGCCGTCGAATTAGCAGCAAGACAGGAGAGAGTGTTGTCATGTATCTATGCAATGTAGTATTTGACCTTTAGAGGTGCAATATTCTAACCTCTAGAATTCGTTTTGAAGGATTTTATGTTTTATGTACCCTTCAAATTATGTTTTAATAACCCTTCAAAACATTTTATAAAAGTCAGGTTCATTCATTTTATGATTCTAGGTCTAAATCTTTCCATGACAGCCACTTAATTTGTTTATTTTCCATTGAATATTTGTTCAAAATAGATTTGTCTAGAATTGTTTAAATTAGATTTAGATTTTAGTTAATATTTTAGTCAATTGATTAATGTCTTAATGCTACAAAATAAAACATGACTTACCAATAATAGGCATGCTGTTTGTCATCACTGATAAGCGTTGTGTGAAATAAATCAGTAACAGAGTTATGATGACTGCAGTTATCCCAGACAGCAAAAACTTTTCCCCTGCTGTTGGTGGCAGCCAGAACACTGATAGTGTGAGTGCAATGCAAACTGTAACATATTAAGTTTATACAGTAAATGCTTTCATAACTGGCAGCTGATGTGTTTAGTGATTTCAACGTACTTCTAGCTTGTACTACTCTGCTCATCTATTGCAGAAAATTTGGCAATCATTCATGAAGCAGGATATCCAACCTTGTTATCTCTAGGTTTGTTAGAGTTTAGAGAACTTAGGACAACAAAGGCCAGTGTAATTTAGAAATCTGCTCAAAAATACCTAAACCTGCCCCTTGTGTTGATGCTAAACTTTTACCTGAATGTCTGGGTCTAAAGGGAAAAATTTATGTCAGTATTTTTAAAAATATATAACTACAAACATTTCCTATAGAAAAAGAAGGGGAAGAGTTGTCTGGATGGTTTCACTTTAGCTCAAAGAAAAGGGTTGATACACTCCTACTTCTGCCCCCTTGTTTATCAATTTTTTGTTACTTTACAACGTTACTTTCAATTCGATTTTACTCCGTCTAAAATTGGACGTACTGGATGTAAAGAATTATTCACTTTAAAAGATCCTTTTTTCTATCTAAAATTTATATATATATTGGTTGCTCTCTACCAAAAAATTGTGTTTCATCACTGTGTATACAAGTTGAACATATTAACGTATTGGCACAAAACAATATTTCCATAATTAATTATGTATGCAGTGCTTCTTGTACCATGGTCACTGTACTATTTATAGAAATAACTACTGAAACGTTAAGGGCAGTTCGATACAAAGATTCTTAACTGAATTATTATCTAAGTCCGATAAATTCATTTGTATATACTTGCTTGATACATACTCACCTAATGCTGGCACAAACACCAAGCAAGGGCAGTATTATACAAAGATTCTTAACTGAATTATTATCTAAGTCCGATCCATTCATTTGTATATACTTGCTTGATACATACTCACCTAATGCTGGCACAAACACCAAGCAAGGGCAGTTTTATACAAAGATTCTTAACTGAATTATTATCTAAGTCCGATCCATTCATTTGTATATACTTTCTTGATACATACTCACCTAATGCTGGCACAAACACCAAGCAAGGGCAGTTTTATACAAAGATTCTTAACTGAATTGTTATCTAAGTCCGATACATTCATTTGTATATACTTTCTTGATACATACTCACCTAATGCTGGCACAAACACCAAGCAAGGGCAGTTTTATACAAAGATTCTTAACTGAATTATTATCTAAGTCCGAGCCATTCATTTGTATATACTTGCTTGATACATACTCACCTAATGCTAGCACAAACACCAAGCAAGGGCAGTTTTATACAAAGATTCTTAACTGAATTATTATCTAAGTCTGATCCATTCATTTGTATATACTTGCTTGACATACTCACCTAATGCTGGCACAAACACCAAGCCTGTGTAAGCTGGATTTCTTCTGTGGAATGTAAACTCAAACTCCACTGTTGGATACCCTTCTTTGCAGCACGCGTAGTATGTCAGGTGTCGAGTTTTTTTGGTCGATATTATCGCCCACTCGCAAGGTCCCAGGTCAAAATTGAACGACTGAAATAAATTACTTGTGCTATAATATTTGCAGTTATTCAATTTTATTGTTGCAACAATTGGGAGGATATTGGTATCCACTTAACAGGTAAATATGTTTGCTTCCTTACTGGATTTTTTTTTCTGGTAGATATTGTTGAAACTTGGTACATTTTCATATAGAAGTTTGCCATAAAATTTTCAGATCAGTTGGTCTTTTAAAGTAACATTGTCATCAAAGTTTTTGAGCTTACATTTTTTTCAATTTTTCAAAATCATATATATATATATATATATATATATATATATATATATACACACACACACACACACACACACACACACACACACACACACACACACACACACACACACACACACACACACACACACACGAGGGCTATCCAGAAAGTCGGTTACGTTTTGGTATAAAAAAAAGAAGTACAAGAAAAAATTTGATTATATACATTTTAAAGTGGCACTAAAATACTATTTTCCTACATAGTAGCCATATAAATTTAGACACTTATCATAGCGGTGGACCAGTTTTGAATTTCTAGTAAAATTCTGCTTCCTGAGACCTCAGCCAGGTTATCACGTCCTCCTGCAGTTCTGTGTTGTCATCAAAATGATGTGTCACAAGCCAGGTCTTCATTGCAGGAAACAGGTGATAATCGCTGTGAGCAAGATCGGGACTGTAAGTTGGCTGTGTAAACACCTCCCACTTGAAAATGTTCAGGACTTCTCAAGTTCGATTGAGTGTGTGTAGTGCAGAAACAGAAGTTTTGAACTCAACTTTCCTCTACGCGTGTTTTGAATTGATCTTACTAACTTTTCCACGGTTTCACAATACTTTGCAGAGTTTATTGTCATGCCACGTTCTAAGAAATCAACAAGAAGGACTCCTTTCCTGTCCCAAAAAACAATCGCCATGATTTTTCTTGCAGACAACATTTGCATACATTTCCTTGGTTTTGGGGGGAATTTGTGTGCCCCCATTCCATAGACTGCATCTTGGTTTCGCAGTTGATATGTTTCATCCAAGTCTCGTCTGCTATAAAGATTCAATCAAGCAATAAATCACTATCCTTTTCGTAACTGTCCAAAAATTCTCATCGAATTTAGAGTCAATTTCATCGGTCACAATGCTTGGCCGTCCACTTCATTCTTCGTCATGCACATTAGCACCACTTTTAAACCTAATGTACTATTGTTGCACTCCGCCATCAGTGATCACATCGTTCCCATAAACTTCACAGAGTTGTCGATAAATCTCAATTGAATTATTATTCTTAGCCAACAAAAACCATATCACCGACCGCACTTCCCAGGTCAGGGGATTTTTAATAGCGGCGCACATTTCAAACTAGTATTGTACGAGAACGAGCAGCAACGGTAACCTCTCATTAGCAGAATTAGCTGGATAGCCACTGAACAGACAAACGATCTGACACCAAGATGGCCACGATATTCTCGCCCTTATCGTCTAGAGAGCAAAACGTATTGTTAGGATTTTTAAAAAAATGTTAATTTTTAGTTACTAGTTTTAAATATTATAATGAGGTAACAGTGAAAGAATAAACACTGTTGACAAAGACATAGGCAAATTATGAAACTGCTGACATACTGCTTGTTGCAATAAGCAACATGGTATGTAGAACAGCAGTTGAAATAAAAGTTTGGGGAAGACGTAGGGCGGGAATAGTCGATTCTGAGGGGACCGGAATGTTGGTATATTCTGGGGTACAGTCGATTCTGTGGAGATCTGAAGGGCTGTACGTCGGGATGCATTCCAGCCAGACGATTCTGAGAATTGGCGAAACGGGAGAGAAAGTAAGTAGACAAAAATTTGTGTGCATTTCTTCTTCTTTTTACTTTTGGTTTGAATACATTAGGATATATTACGGTGGAACATTTTTAAGAATAAGACACTAGTGTTCATTCTTGGGGTTGTCATCAACCATAGTTGTAGCTGTTACAAGATAAATTTAATGTAATACAGTCTAATACATAAAAGGTTTTTTTTCTTAATCACCGATGAATAATTCTTTGGAGGACCCTAGTAAAAGAGACCCTGAAACTCTAAAAATATATGTATATACTTGTTATCAGTATATACAATATATGTATATATACAATATCAGAAGAAGGAGGCTTCGGTTCTATGGACACATCAGGAGACTCCCAACAACGAGATTGCCAACAGAATCCTTAATTATATACAAGTTGTCAAATCAACAACGTCGTGGATCGCACAAGTCAGAATAGACCTATATGACGCAGAAATAGACTCAACAGACGTTGCAGACAGGAACGCATACAGGAGAAAGATGTTTGGTTGGAAGGTCCCAGAGAATGAAATCCCAAAGAGAGCAGGGATAAAATGGATGGAGGAGTGAAAGAGGATCCATGGGGACAGGATGATGGAGGTGTGGAGGATTAGAAGGAGCAAGACATGAGTCGGAGTGCTTTGCGTGATCCAACAGGGTCTATACACAGATAATAATAATATATAGCCGCAAATAATAATAATAAATATATATATATATATATATATATATATATATATATATATATATACCTTCAGTGGACACAATGTATTTGTTGTGTATAAGACACTTTTACTTACTTTAGACGAATTAATATCAAGATTAATTTCTTCAACAGAATGAGTCCATGAACCAAATAGTAATACACAAGTGTGAGTGTCATATGGCCATTTTCGCAAGTTTATATCGCAGAAGACAAAGTATTGCGATGGAGGCACCCACAGTACCTCACCATCATTCTTCAATATACAGTTTGTGTTGCCATAGTGGTCGATGGATTTTCCTTGAGCACTACAATTAAAAAATTAGCACAAAATAGTATAATTAATTTTTAAAAAATATCATTAACCATGAAGCCCACATGCAAAATCTGCTATGGCACATATAAATCACCTGTTGTAAAGAACAACATCGGGCTGCCAGATCTCATGATCAGCAATGTGGAGGCTGTATTGTCCACCGTAATCGCTCGGGTTCCATTTTAATTTGTCATCTTTCCAGTACTATAAAAAGTAGGTAAAATCTAAGACTTATGTTTTAGTGGAAACATTATGGTTACAATTTTTCTTAACATAAAAAGTGGTGCAAAAACATATGCATACTTTCTTACATTCATATATGTTCCTGATAACATTGGTTCTGTAGCTATCAACAAGAAAACCTATTTATTTCCTCAAAAATTAGAATTTTAGAGGCACCATAGCTCACTGAGTAGCATAACAGTTACTTTGCTACAATTCTGACTTGTACTCTAGTTTGATGTTAGTTACTACCAATCATTATCTACATCGATCACCTGTCTTCATTCGTTTAACTGGCTTAAAATAAATACGTTAAAACACACAAAACTTATTGGTATTCCGTCATTAATAAAGATTTATAACACAACTCTTTGTATCAAATATGAAATAAATGTTATGAGAGTTAATAAATAAAACTGATAGTGGTCCGAACAAGTAATTGCTTTAATTTCAATTTCAACAGACTGATGAATAAAATGATTAATAAATCCAATTTCACCATCGTAATCAGCATTAAAATACTATTGCATAAGTTAGTATTTTGTATTTCCAAAATCTGTTTATAAAGTTAGGAAATTGAATTTGACACTGCAGGGGCTAGCATTTTCAAATTTTTGTTGTATTTTAAAATGCTTATTTGTGCAGATTTTAATGCTGATTATGATGATGATATTATAATTTTGAAGAAAAGGATATGATAAGAAAGTTATTTTTGAAAATTGGCTTTTATCAAATCAGCAGAACAGCTACAAATTGGGAATATTTATAATATTTTTGATATACATTAACAATTCTATTATAAAATTAAATATTATTAATACATTTTAGCAAAAGGATGGTAAATTAATATATATATATATATATATATATATATATATATATATATATATATATATATATATATATATATATATATGTTTTAACATTAATATAACTTACAAAATTAGTAAATGCATTTACTGTCACCATAGACTTCATTTCGTCCTGAAAAAAAAATATAAGATTATATTAAAAGTGTAATTGTGTATTCATTGGCTGCAGATAATCCACTTATCCACTTTAATTTTAAAGTTACAAATAATTGTATTATTTACTCTGTTTTTTTATCTAGTTACTAAAAAAACTATGTATATCAGAAAGGAATTAAAACATACTAAGGTTAAAAAAATAAGAACAGTTTTAATCCACTGTAAAGATTTATAACTCACTATCAGTTTCAACAGAGTCACTGACAGCTACAGAGACTACAGATCATTGACTAAACTAAAAAGATACAAACATAACTAAGCTAGTTAGAATAGAGGGTAATACCTACTTATAGTGGAACAGGGGTAAGGTGTAAGGACCTAAGTGTGTATAGGCTGAAGAAAGAACAACCATATAACACTGGAAAGTTAATATCAGTACAAAATTATAAGTAATGCTCTACAGTGCATTAAAACTTTCTATTTTGGTAATCTGATTATACTGGAATGTGTTACCAATGTCACCTTCACAATTTTAGTCTGATTTGATTCAATCTGTACAACAAAAATCAATTTTGGTAATCGCTTAGACAACAATATTAGCCAACAAAAAAATTCTATTTTTAACTTTTTTGAAAAAATCTGACTTCGCTTTCATAATCAACAATAAAGTCTACCTAAATTAGTATTTTAAATTTAACTGAAAGTTCAAAAGTGCCAGGATTAATTTTTGTATGCAGTTTTTATTATTGATAATGATGATAGAAATAGATTGTTAAAAAAATTTACTTGGAACTCGGTGGTCGATGTGGTAAGCACTAGTCAATCTGCTATGTCTGAGCTTCAAACCTTAGGGATTTTAGTTCTAGCATTGCTTCCATTGCTTTTCCTTTACCGTTAATGCTGATCCCTCGTCCTTATTAGTCTAACTTGTATAAAGTGTAGATGTTCCACAAAAAAAAAGTTATGTGATTTGTGTTACTTTTTGAAAATTTAGTTCCATCATTTTAACAAAACATGTAATTATTCCTTTTTTTTGTTAATTGTTTTTTGCAATTTTGTGGTAGGTATTAGGTATCTAAACATTAACTTCTTTGTACTACGTAGATACTTACAACTTGAATATGTTTGATTTCCATATTAATTTGAACGTGTGTCGCATTGTATTGTTGTGAAGGACGAGCAAACTTGTCATATTTTAACAGCAAATCATGCTTTAGTTGGTCTGTCCAAGTGTAGTTCCACAGTGGACGTGCTATAGCTGCATATAGAAGGCAATGTAGTAAAATTATTATCAAACTAAATAAAATAGAATGCTGAAACAATTTTGAATTATTTTTGTATAAAAAAGCTATTTTCAAAATACTGGTACACTATTATGAAAACAAATGTTTGTAAAGCAACTAAAAAATGTATTTTAAAATACATGTATTCCAATTTTGAAAACGACATGAGCAACTACGTTGGCATCTGTAGACAAGGACCTGTTTTTCAACTTTCAGTAACACACCTTTTACTCACAAACGGCATGACCAATCACTTTAAAATTTGGTGACTATTGTTTCAGTAGCCGTCTGAACCCAGGAAAAATATAGAGTTTAACATCAAAATTATTTAGCAGTAGTAATGGGTAAAATTATTTTATATTAATCTAGTGTTAGGTGTGATTTGAAATTAGAAGTGACACTGACTCAGAATATATCTTTCATATATTATTACATTTAACATTCCAATCAGTTGTACCAAAAACAAGAATCTGTGTTATTGAAACGTTATATATGGGTCGTCTTATATGAGGTTTTACAGGTCGTGAGATTTGCTTTAAAGCTTTACAATAAAATAAAACCGATAAGAGATCTGTAAACAAAATTTAATCTTGAATCTTTCCAACATTCAATTAGGCCTTTTTCAACAAAAAAATCTGGTTAAGAAAATACCGATAAAAATTGTAATAATTTTTCAAAATTTGTTCATCATATTTTGAACATAAATGAAGATTCATAAGTCAGTTTATACCCTATTAAATTTGTAGTAAAACATATTTATGGTTCCATACTAAAACAAAACACAAAAAAACGGTTTTGGGCACAATAGATAAATTAGAATCAATTCAAATATAGTGGCTGCCTACAACCTGTTTTATAATATCCTGAACATTCTGGCCCAACAGCAAGCGATAACTAAGAACATCTTTGTTGTAGGAGATTTCAATGGCTACTCACAGAGATGGGGATATACTCAAACAACGCCAGTGGGAGATGTTATAGAAAGATTTCTTGACGAAGCTAATCTCCTGCTTATAGACACTGAAATAACGTTCCTATCATTCGCAAGGCCATCTCAGAAGTCTGAACCTCATATTACAACACACACAACTGTAGAAATCACATCCAAGTTGGTATTGGATTCTCTCCGCTCCCTCTGTGTCCTGTCGAGTGCTAACATGGGCATTGCAGTATTGAGGGAAATGAGACAGCTGATATTATAGCCAAGGCAGGAGCTGCTTATCGACTAGTGGGACCAGTGCCCGTGTGCGGCATTAGTTGCTCAACTGCGAGAGGAGCAGTAGGGAAATGTGCTAGAAATGAACACTTCAAACGATGGAGACAATTCCCTGGCCAAAGATTGGGGAAACGCCTTCTCTCGGGACCAGACCCTGTACTGACAAAGACAATTGTTCAGTTTAACAGGAGGTCACTGAGGCAGGTCGTTGCCATGATCACCAGACACAGTCACATCCAAAACCATTTACATAAGGTGGAATCGTTACAAATTTCACCTGACTGTCGTTTGTGCAGACGGGGTGTTGAAACCAGCACACATACTCCTTGATAGCGAGGTCCAGGAGGCCAAAAGAAGGAGACTCTTTGCACTTCAACAACCAGATCAGGAGTTCAACCAGGACACCTTACACAAGATTCTGGAGTTCTGTAAGGGCACTGGAGTCGGTTTAAGGTGAAGTGGTAGGGGTACACAAAAAGCTTTTTAGCTGACTTGTCGGCGGCCATAGAGCCACTGGTAATCCCCACAAAAGGAAAAAAACACAAGAGGAATGCACCTCCTGCTCTGTCACTCCCTGAGAAAGAAGATACAGTCACGAACATGGAATTCAACATCGCCAAACTCAAAATAGCATTCTACAATCTAAAAACTGGATAAAAGCTGTGGACCTGATGATATATTTCCCGAACTGTTAAAAAGCCTAGGTGGACACACAATTAAGGTTCAGTTATGTATGATAAATGAAACATGGAAAATAGGAGTGCCAGATATTTGGTGTAAAGTTGAAATAATTCCTACAAACAAGGAAGGAAATGACTAAAACATGATAATGAACTTCTGGCTAAACAGCCTTAGCTTGGTGTCCTGCAAGATTACAGAAAAAATGATTAATTATTCCCTGAAAACCAAAGGATAATCATGGATGAAAAAGCCAGCTTTTGAAAGCACATATCTACCGCAAACCAAGTAGTTGAACTCACACAACTTATTAAAAATGGCTTCCACAGGAAAATGTACACATTATCCTGTTTCAATGACTTCCGGGAGTCTATCATAATGTCAGACGAATCACCCATTTGAACAAGCTGTCTGAAGAATGTATCACCGGTAACACGCTGCAATGGTTGAGCAGCCTCCTGTGTTAACGATTTGTGAAAGTCAGATATATACAGGCGAACAGATTGAAGTCAGAGATTGAAAATGAATTTCAACAGAGACGTTGTGGCCATAAGTGAAGAAGCTTACACTTTACCTCCTTCCATGTCCATGGGCATCTCTTGAAAAGTTGTTTTTTCATCAGGCTCTACTGCCGCTCTCCAGGCACTGACAACCTAAGAGCATGATGATGATGATGACCTGATTGTGCAATGCCTGTAAAGGTTATTTAAACGTCAAACAATCACCAAAACCTGCCTACAATGGCTGTCTAGTCACTGTATCATCCATGGCAATGAAGAAGCCTAGATGTTCGCTAAAGGAGGATGCACATTGAGCCAACCACATCTCCCCCATTACCTATGCTAGTGTATGCAACCAGTCTCTTCTCGGATCAGGAAAATCATTGCGGATTCCTGGATGGCCACTGAACTTGGAAACATATTATCAGAACCTTTCCCCAAGATCATGCTCCGAGGGATAGCAGTGATCACCTTAAGGATGTTGACAGCACATGATTATCTGCAGAGCAATTTGCCCAGGATTGGTATAGTGAATTCCCCAACATGCTCCTGTGCTCTTAGGGTAATGGAACTACTGACCACCATCTCTGGTGCTCAGCGCTGAGAAGACAAAAACGGGCGTTGGCTAATGTAAAGTAAGGTTTTTTCAATTTACTACCAAATGGTAAATTTGTATATATATATATATATATACACTTGGTATATATATATATATATATATATATATATATATATATATATATATATACATTTTTTTCACTTCCATGCTTTTTCATAGTTTAAGATATAACCATTAGTATATATTGAAATAAAAGAAATTAAATACGTGGGGCATATTTAATCGCTGAGAATCTTGAAAAAACTGTTTTACTGTGTATAATTATTTTAATAATTGAAATGTATGCACACGAAAATATTATAAGTTCTTTCAAGGTAAACTCTATAAGTTTTACCTTATAATAAGGAAAATATTATAAGTTTTTTAAACAAAGTTAAATTCTAATATCTAATAAGTACTGGCAAAATTCTTTATTGTTATATATAAGCCATTTAAGAACTATGTTTGTGTATAGTGTGTATGTACTTTAAATTGTGGAGTGTGTATGAACTTTAACTAAAAATTTTTTAGTTATGTGAGTGGAGTCAATTTGCTGCAATTTTAAAAAGAAAAAGGATAAGAATACAAACAAAATTCAAAAATATAATTAATAATAAAAATTAATTTAGTCAATAGCTTAAAATTCCAAAATGAAAAAAAAAATTTACAATTTTTTTCTTAATTTCGAATTAAGGGATGATTTTTAAGGGACGAAAACTTGCAATGTATTTTATTATATCAAACAGTAATATATATATTTATTTTTTTAATAATTCCACCAGTAAAGCAATTCATACTTTTGAAAACATTTTTTCACTGTTTTATTAAAAGGGATGGTTTTTAGTGGTTGAATCATTTAAAATATATGTATGTAACACATCGTGTATAAAGTGTATATATTTTTTCTATATGAGACCAAAAATAAAAAGGTTTCATGCTATTTAAAAATGTTTTTTGTATTTATTTCATTATATAAACGAAATAAGGGGTAGTTTTTAAGGGTGGTTACACAGTAAAATTCCACAATACCAGTTCCTCGATAAAAAACAATAACTATATGACATATTTGAACATAATCACAACTTAATCATGGCTTCAATCAATTAATTTCGAATTTATTACGATAAGGGGTAGTTTTCACTCATTAAAAACAAAAAGCGCAAATTGCGACTAAGTCAGGTTTGAAGTGGAGGGTAAAATGACCTTAAGTCAAAATTTGCAGAAAAATCGACGCAGTTTCAAAGGTTTCGGTGGTAATACAGTCTTTTTACGTTCAGTCACTGGACTAAATTTTGGGTAGTAAATCACATAGTTTTCAACTGCTGGATTTGCAAAAGCACAACGAAATTTTATGTATGTGTGTGTAGCCCATATGTAGATCTGCACACATTGTGTTCTATAAAACTTGGCCTAATGCCAAAATGCTTGGCTACTATTACAATACACACTACGACATATATAGAAGCATTGAAGGCGCGGATAACACGTTGTCAAACAATTACTTAATCTACACTAAACGATTGGATGGCAGTAAAACGAGGTCGTTTGTCTACATTCAACATTCAAGGCCGAAACCTATTTTATGTCTTATGGACTCACAGATGTATTCCAGCCATCGCCAAAAAATCTACTTTCTTTCCATACGAAATATGGTAATTGCAAAAAAGATCGATTTCTACTTTATTATTTCTTTGGAAAATGGTATATTGGAGCCGCCATCATGATAAGACCCAGAGTTTAGATCATGAAATGAGCGTCTTTTGTGATCTCTAAAACACTTTTTAGTGGGTCTGATATATATATATATATATATATATATATATATATATATATATATATATATATATATATATATATATATATATATATATATATATATACATTAATTTTTATATACATTAATGTGTGTGTGTGTGTGTGTGTGTGTGTGTGTGTGTGTGTGTGTGTGTGTGTGTAGTACGCATACTTTCGCATTTTAGTACAATTGCATTTCAAACTGGAATAAAAATCGATTTAGGTAATAGCTTGGACAAGTTTGTTAACCAGCAAAATTCAACAGTTTCAAAAAAGTACCATTTCTAAAAATAACTGGAATTTCGTTTCAATCATGTCGACGAGACAGTTGCGTGTCGCGATTATATTACGTTTTCAGATGCTCTGAGTCAAGAATAATTACTTTAAAAATTAAAACACGACTGCTAAAATACAAAATACAAAAAATATACACAAAAATTACATATTTCATAATTAAAAGAAATGAAAATCTGAAATACAATTGATTTAAAAAGATGAAAACAAGGTATTAGAATAAATGCTGGAGAATATTTTCCGAGTATTTAGTTAATAAATTAAGAATGTACATGTTAATTTCATACAATAAATGCAGTCTGGGGCATTTTAGTGCAAATATATTGAGTGTGTATATATATATATATATATATATATATATATATATATATATATATATATATATATATATATATATATATATATATATATATATATATATATAAAACATGCATTTAAATATAATGGCTACCATATATAGTTCTACCATATATATATATATATATATATATATATATATATATATATATATATATATATATATATATGTAAAATATATTTTTGTTTGATAATATAATTTGTATCAGTAATTATTTTTATTTGGTCACTTTTAGTGACTAAGCCACTAATAAATACCCTTTTTAGCCATTTTTCTATTTTTTGCGATTTAAAGAAAAAAACAAAATTCTAAAGTATACACTGCGAAGTTCTAGAGCTGATCTGTGTTCCTGTTATGGTCCTGTACCCATGTATGGCATACGCTGACGCGTTAGGATGTATGGGATTGAAAAATGTGTATTTCAATTTAAATCAATTATTTGTGATTTTTAATTTTCGAATTCTTTAATTTTTGTCGAGTCAACGATTGAACAATGTTCGCTATTTACTTTAATTTGAAAAGCCGGTGTCTTCCCCGAGCCTGACCTTTAGTATCACTAGATTATCTACCATTCCTTCCGATTTGCATAACACCGATTTGGCTAGGGGGATTTCTATGTTCAGTGTGTCATTTTTCCCAGCTTAACCCCATGAATTAGCTGAAACTTGAGTAGTAGTAATTCTAGTCTTATTTGTTTCGAAGTGAGTATTTTTCTATTGCTTTCTTTGGTAGAATCTGAGTTATTCCTATTCTATAGCCTCTAGTAATTATGTTTTACACTTGTACATGAAATTAGTTATAAGTAAATCCTATCCATTTCACCCCAACTTTACCCCATTGGGGGGTGGTTGGGGAGAACGTTATGTAGCCTATGACATTCCTGGTGAGGAATCAAACGAGCTAAGATAGATCAAAATCGGACTAGCCGTTAAGAAGTTATGATGGAATAAACGTGCGTGTGTGCGTACGTACAGATATACATACATACATACATATATAAATACTTACACAGGTACTGAAAACATAACATTTTTTTGGCAGTCGTGTAAAAAGTGATTTTTATTTGTGTGTGTGTGTGTGTGTGTGTGTGTGTGTGTGTGTGTGTGTGTGTGTGTGTGTGTGTGTGTGTGTGTGTGTGTGTGTGTGTGTGTGTGTGTGTGTGTGTGTGTGTGTGTGTGTGTGTGTGTGTGTGTGTGTGTGTGTGTGTGTGTGTAAGATAGGTATTCTTGATATTTGTCACGTGTACACATATATCTTAATTTCCCAATCATTGTTTTTGTAAAAAAATACTTAAAAATAGATTTTTTTAAATTAGGCTCTAGAACTTTGACGAAATATTCGTAGCTAAACAAAACAAATTGATTGTTATATTTCTGAACAAATCCGAGGAACTTCCAAAAAAACTGGAAAATTGACTTAACAACAAAATCGAGTCATCATGTATTAAGAAACGTAACATAAAAAGTCATCGTAGGAAATTTGAAATTATTAATTTGGGGTTTAGAACGATAAAAAAACCCGATTAACCAATTTTGAAAAATTAGACAGTTTTGTCGATAGCTTTGCAACCGTTTTTGGGGGGGGGAGAGATGTAATTCAATAAAAGAAATGTAATTGTAAGATATGTAATTTGTACAGAGTAAATTTGTCATTAGTACTACGTATTAATGAATTTCCATCGGAAAATGAGATTTTAAGCAACCATCATGGTAAGCCCCAGACCCGAGATTTGACAATTAGCGGTGACCTAACCTCAATATCAATTTTCGAGAGGTCGTTAAAAATATTTATATAGATATTTATGTTGGTCAAAAAATCTATGTTCCAGCTATACACGCATGGTACTAGCCCGTGAAAAAAAACACTTGCGTGCATGAGATAATATGTTACAATGGTTCTCTGTTTGTTTCTAAATTAAACTAGATTTTAAAATTGACGTTAAATAACGTCACTTGACATTTTCAGCTTATTGTTTCCTTTAAAGAAATATATCTAAATGGAATTTTAAAATCCGACTTCGAGGTGTTGTTAATCGTTCTCTGTTCACCTGTTTTATAAATTTCAAACTTCTGTGTGCTTTAGATTTTGTTGTTGTCGTATACACACACAGATAAACATTTACTTTAATAGTATAAGATATGTAGGCTACTTATATTTAGACAGATCTGAATAAAAGTTGGCATAAAAATCAATGTAGTAATAACTTAGACCAGTTCTTTACCAAACACAATCTGTTCAACAGTTTTAAAATGGCGGTCAGTTCAAATTTTAAAAACATTAAGTTTTTATCTTACAACATTCAAGTTTCACGTTTTTCAAGTTTTTACACTTTTTTGAAAAAATTATTTTACTATTGCAGTCGGCGTTGTATGCTGTATAAATTAGCGAACAAATTTTTGTGTTCCACTGAAAATACAAAAATGAACGTGATGGCGGTCAGGGTTAATTTTCAAAGTGAATTGAAAATTTAAATACTAATTTGTGCAGATTTTCATGTTTGAAATTCGCTTCCATCACGTTTCCCCAAACATACAATCGAAAGGAGCTAATTTAAAATGCAGGAAGTACAGTTTCAACGAAAAAAGAAGAAAATGAACCCTGACCGCCATAAACATATGCTACTTACGCATAGTTACATCCGCGTTGACCAGAGCAAAGAGGAGGCAGACGACTGCCACTTGTTCCATCCTAGTGTGTTCTGTTAGTCTGTTAACTATCATTCAATCAAACAAGCATTGCTAATTCAATTCTACTCCCCCCCACCGTATCGTAGTCTACAGCAGCCTACAGTAGATCTTATCATCTCCTTACCACCAACATGACAGGAGCGGATGTCTGTGCTATTACATTATTTTACAATAATTACAGCAATTAATAAGTATGGTAGTAATTAATAAATTAATGAACAGTTGCTATCGCCTATGTTATAAAAAGTCTTGTCCGGTTACAGTATTTTGTTTTGTATAGAGGTTACTTAATATTTATCACTTAATGAAGGTTTATTTAGTATTTGTTTTGTTACAATTTAAAGAAGGTCGCCATATATTACTTACTATGGACGACTGTCTTAAATATTATATACGAGGGTTGATCAAATATAAACGAGACTGACTTTCTAAAAACTTTTCCGTTGGACATTGAACTCTAAAGGGTGGGGTTTCAGGTAGCCTGGGAGGTTTGGGACGGGCGTAGACGGGCAACATTTCCGTTCGGACCCTTCAGTATAAAACTATACAATGGGTGAGAGTGAAGTGCACGTTTCCGTGGAGCAGAGAATTATTATTAAGTTTTTGGCCAAGGAGGGGGTCAATCCGACTGAAATCTTTCGTAGATTGACAGCTCAATACGGAGACAGGACCCTGTCAAGAGCTCGCGTTTTTGCTTGGCAAAAGGAATTCGCCGAAGGACGGGAAGCAGTAGAAAACCTGAAGGCCAAATCACGATCGTCGGCCGGGAAGGTAATGGCCACTGTATTTTTCGACAATCAAGGCGCCTTTCACGTCGATTTCCTCCATCAACGACGCACAATAAATGCACAATATTATTGCGATGTTTTAGAGGCCGCAAAACAGTCTTTTCGTAGGAAAAGGAAATCTAAACCGGCGAGAAACGTCATTCTTCTTCACGATAATGTCCGACCACATTCGGCGAACGCTACGAGGCTTAAACTCGATCAAATTGGCTGGGAACCAATGGAACATCCCCCATACAGTCCAGACTTATCACCCTGCGACTATCATCTGTTTGGGCCACTCAAAGAGGCGTTTGGAGGCCAGCGTTTCGAAGACGATTCTGCGGTGGAGACCTTCGTGCTCCAATGGCTCAATGAACGCCCGAGAACTTTTTACGAAGATGGAATTAAAAAACTTCCAATCCGGTGGGAAAAATGTGTTACTCGTGCGGGAGACTATGTAGAAAAATAAGTTGTATCAAGAATAATTTGTAAGTAAGCAATAAATTTTTTAAAAAGTCAGTCTCGTTTATATTTGATCAACCCTCGTAACAGAAATATCCTGACGTTTAAAACGGTGACATTAATCGACACTACTGAACATCGAATGTGAAACTTGACCGCCGTCAGGATCATATTTGTACTTTCAATGGATTTTATTGACAGATTTTAATGCTGATCACGATGGTGAAATCTAATTTTGATGAAAGTGTAAGATAACAAAGTAATGATTTTTGTAAATATTGGAATGGCGGCCATTTTGAAACGGTTAAACGAATTTTACTGGGTAACGAATTTGTACCATTCGTTACGAACTTTGAAACGGATTTGTTTAAGCAATTATCAGAATTGATTTGTCTCGATTTTGAATAAAAATTTTACCATAAGTAATTGTAAAATTTAAAATGCTCACACCAACCCTCCAAACGCAGGAACAGCTGTATTGCAAAATCAGTTAGATGAACATTAGCACCTAAAACATCACCATAATAAACAAATTATGTGTGTGGGCTGCAATCGCTCACGTTATGTATATATATATATATATATATATATATATAAATACATATATATACAAACATATTATATATACACTGTATACAACTCAAGTATGCAAACAATAGTTATACGTTAAAAAAAAAAAAAAAAAAATATATATATATATATATATATATATATATATATATATATATATATATATATATATATATATATATATATATATATATAGTATATACATATATAGATTATGAACATCCACTACAAATTAAGTTAGAGATACATTTAAATAGTGCTAACTTTAACAAATCTATAGTATAATAAATATCCTCTGTAAATATGTGTTTGATCTTAATTTTCACTGGTCATAAACGGAGTTATTGTAATAATAAATCTAGCAACAGTTATATTTGCCGCGGTTTATCTTTCACAAAGAAATTCGATAGTAGCGCTACTGGCGAGTATTCACGTAACGTCTGTTTCCATGACTACGTTTTTAGTAAAAATAAACAACTGTAAATAAGAGTAAAATGAATCGAAAATTTGGGATTTTTAAAAACGTAGCTTAGTTTGATTGAAAAACATAGAAATAAATCATGTAAGTTAGTATTAATACTATTTTCGTAAAATATCGTGTAAGAAATAACTAGGCTATTCTTAAATAAGTGTTCGTTTTATTTTATATTAAGGCAATATGGACTATTGTCTACAAAAGCGATTTTTAAAACGTTTGTTGGTCATAAACGGCAGATCAACAAACCAATAAAAAACATTAAATACAATGATAACTATAAGTAATTGTTATTGACTTTTTTTATTGTAACTTTCTGTTCAAACTTAAGTAGCCCTACTGTATCTTTTACATTAAATTGTTGATTGTAGGGGCAAAAGTTTAAGAGAGATTGCAGTGGAACAAAGTCAACAAGAACAGCTCCAGCCTCCAGAATTCCATGCTAAAGAAAAAACTTTACTTTTTGTTGGAAACAAAAGTGTTGTAAGTAAATACTCTTTGTTTTTAAAAACCTAGGAGCCTACTACCCTTTTGACTTCAAATGATTTCAGAATAAAAAAGGATGTCTACTAAGGCTCATGATCAAGTTGAAATGAAGTTAAATTCAAAGTAGGCGAGTTTAATTAAAATCTCTGAATTACTTTTAATTAACTCAAGGTAGGCTTTCTGATTAAATTCTGAAATTTAATTAGGGTGAATTAAAAAGCAACAAATTGTTCTACCAGCCTAACCTGTCAAAATAGGTTATGGGTTTTTGTTTATATGATTCTTGCATTCCAATCAGATTTAAAATAAAATGATTTGTACAAAAAATTATTTTTAATTTCAAAACTGCATTAACATGCTAATCAGAAATTATTAATGTATATATATATATATATATATATATATATATATATATATATATATATATATATTGTTAAGTGGCGAAATATTTTTAAACTGTATAGGAAAATTCTTTGATAAATAAATAAAAACTGTTTAAACTATTAAAACTGTTAAATAAGTGTAAAACTTTTACACACACACACACACACACACACACACACACACACACACACACACACACACACACACACACACACACACACACACATATATATATATATATATATATATATATATATATATATATATATATATATATATATATATATACTGAATTCTGCCTAATTGTTCATATGCTGACAGTAAAACATCTTTAGCACTTACATGTTAAGATGGAAAGTTTCAAACTTAGTGGTTTTGTCATCATAATTTTTCTCTTGGTGGTATGTTTACCTTTGATATGATAACTTAATGCAGCATAATTAGATTGTTTGCAAATTTACAAAGTATTTTCTATTTTAGTATCCTAATACAAGTAGTACAATTACTCTACAATAATTCAAACAAGTTAATTGTATAGTTTTTAGAAATATTTTGTCATATCAACACATTTTAATATTTTATTGTATTAGACAAAGAATGTTTTTAAATTTTAAGATTTTAATTCAAATAGATTCAAACATTTTTTGTAGTATAATTTACAAAATTTATATTTCTGTTGAGTGGGGAACAATACCGTTTTTTTCATATTTTATTTTTCTGTGAAAGTATTATGTTAGTACAGAAATAGCTCTGTGAATGAGTCTTTGCCATACAATTGTTGTTGTTAGGATGGGAGACGTGTCTAGACTCAAGAGCAGACTTACACGCCTCTACGCAGTACATAGTAGTAACGTATTGAGGTCAGCCTGTCAGGCTATATTGGTTCATTCCAATCTAATCTGTTAGGCTTTGGCAACAATGCAACTGAAGCGTAGACACATCCCTATCCCAAGCTAAGGTGGAACAGCATACGCCGAGGGCTGTATGGCTAAGGGGCAGCTTAACTTTTAGTATGCGAACTCTGGATACCGGGTGACCTCCAGTTTCAATTAGCTTTACCTATGCATGCGGGGCTCTAGATGGGTGGACTTCTTTTTCCCTAGCCATCTATGAACCATTTATGAATACTCAACAATCAAAATTAACTAATACACACCTTGGGGGACTTTTAGGAGTGGACCTGGGGAGTGGGTGTTTGGGAAAGGAAGATACGGGGTTTGGACTCAGTCCCTTTGAATCCACCAGTTTTGTATTTGAGCCGACTGTGGAGCTGCCAGGCAGTCCTACTGTGCTAACTTTAATCTGTTTCCAATGGTAGTTGTGTTTCCAGAGAGTCTCTGACTAAGTTGCAGAGGTTGGCCTGCCTGTGTATCACTGGCTGTATGGACACTGCGCCAACGGCAGCCATGAAAATCATTCTTGGGTTTCCCCCTATTGACGTTTTTGTCATGGGGGAGGCACATAAAACAGCTTAAAGACTGCAGGGTGGTGGTGGCTTGCTGCCCTCTATTTATGGTCATGCTAGAATCACAGACAAGATCGGGACAGATCAGATGGTTAAACGGCACATAGTATCTAGACCCTTTGATGTCAACTTGGCCTTTGAAGGGAGAGATCGTGTGTTGGGAAAACCTGGAGACATAGTATGGTATACAGATGGCTCCAAGACAAAGTCATCTATTTATTAGAACTGGTGCTGGGGTGTATGGCCTGAGACCGGGGTTAAAGAAAGTTATTACCCTGGGACAGCATACAACAGTATTCCAGGCTGAAGTGATGGCCATCAATGACTGTGTTCGGGAGAACTTGGATCGGGGCTTCAAGAAGGCACTTATTCATATTCATACCGATAGTGAGGCAGCAATAAAAGCACTTGTGGGTTCTATAATACAGCCCAAGCTGGTCTTGGAGTGTCAGAAGAACCTTGACGCTCTGTCCCTGGGTAACCGGGTCCCACTGGTTTCCGGGCATAGGGAATTTGAGGGTAATGAGGAGGCAGACCGACTGGCTTGACTTGGATTTGCATCTGAGTTTGTCAGACCTGGGCTGGCTTTATGGATTTCTCTATCATTGGCCAGGTCCGCCATTAATAGGTGGATTACAAGTCAACACCAGGTAAGATTGGATAACCTTCATGGGCATTCCCATAGTAAACGTCTCTTAAGTAAAGTTCATTTTGGAGGACTTAAAGGGGCAGCAGATGTCCTGGGCAGAGCACAACTCAGGAGGATCATGGAACTCATAACAGGGCACTATGGTTTGAGGGTGCATATGAACAGGATAGGTATGTACTATGGAGAAACCATGTGTAGATTGTGTAGGAAGGAGGAGGAAACTGCAGGTCAAATAATTTATGATTGTGAGACTTTTGCTAGTAGGAGGCTAGGGGTTTTTGGTTTCCAAGACTCTAGGGATCTTCAACAGAGTGAGCTAGTCAGTGGATTGTTAGAACTTATTAGGGGCACCAATCTGCTGAACTAGGTATTTTAAGAGGTTAAGTTGCACAATAGGTCAATCGATGGCAGTGCCTGGGGTTGAATTATCCCTTCCTCTTGTATATAATCTTAATCTTAATCTTAGTACAGAAATATTTGTATTCCTGACAGTATAAGATTCTATTCAACAAAGAAAATCTAATAATTCAGTTATCATTGCAATTATATCATTATAAATGAATTATCTAGTGTTCAGTAGTAGGCCTAGTTAATTGGCATTATTCTTTTTATTTCAGGGTAAAACAACTCTCATTAACTGCTTTTTGGATAAAAATGAAGCGGCCAAAAAAACTCTTGCATTGGAATACACCTTTGCAAGGAAATCTGGAAGAAGTCTGGTTAGTTAATTATGTTTTTACTTAAAGTTATTATGTGTTATCTATATAATATAATTGAATACATACGGATGTCTATATTCAATGATAATATATACATATATATCCCACAAACAGGTTTACGCATTTGATCTTCCATTATTTTCTATTCTTCCATTGATAATTATGAACCTATATGTACTTTTTAAAGAAGGTACCAGAATTAGTATGTGAGAATTGCATCTGATGGATGTTTGTAGAAACAAAACAGCAGCCAGAATAAAGTTTAAATAAAGTCTAGAGCTGATTTTTTTATTTTTTCAAACCAAATTTTATTTTTAATTATTACTTTTTTAAATTTAATTAGACACAAACTAATTAAAAGAAAACTAAATAGCAATGAACATTTCATAAATCAGACCTATTCAAACTGGAAACCATCTACAGCTACACACTGATAACAACGCCAAACAAATGAATCATATGTTTTTTTATTTTTAAAGATTTTTAAGAGGGATAGAATTTATTTATTTTGGCTGCCATTTTTTTCCTATAAATATCAGCCATATGCAATTCTCACATACTATTTCTGGTACCTTCTTTAAAAAGTATGTATAGTTTCAAAATGATCAATGGAGGAATACACTCACACACACACACACACACACACACACACACACACACACACACACACACACACACACACACACACACACACACACACACACACACACACACACACACACACACACACACACACACACACACACACACACACACACACACACACACACACACACACACACACACACACACACACACCACACCACACACACACACCACACACACACACACACACACACACACACACACAGATCCACTGTCTGTACACTTACTACTCTACTATCATGAGCAACTTGCATGTGATGTTTGGACAGTGACATGAAGTCTTAAGGGATATAAGGGTTAGTGCATTACTCGTTAGCCACTCATAGCTGCTGGAGTGTTCCATATAAATTGGGTAAGGGACAAACTCTGTTGATCTGAAGTGTTTTAAAATTCAATAATTATTTTTAACCAGTCAAGAAATCGACAGAAACGAAGCATTAGGCAGCAGTTAATCTCTATTAGGCTATTAAATAAACTCAAGGTCACCTTTATTCCTGCAGGTGAAAGACATCTGTCACATCTGGGAGCTTGGAGGAGGCACGATGTTCCCCTCCCTCCTCAGTAGCACACATGCCTTGGCCAAACCAAACTGTGTCACTTTGGTGGTTATGTTGGACCTATCAGAGCTTCACAACCTCTGGTCTACCTTGGATGTCCTTATCAACGGAGTCAGGAATATAGTATGTGCTTCAAATGATATTGTCAAGCTTCGTGAAAACGCCATAAAAAGGATTCCCAGTGCCAGTGATCATCCTGTAAGTATATAATTATTGAATATATGTAATGTTATTGTTGTAGGCTAATACGGGAACTCCTGATTATCTGTGAATGGTCAATTTGCATTTTGGATTATTAACAGGGTACCAAGAAAAATTATTATTTTCATTAATATAAGATGTGGCAATTAAATAACTGAACTGGTGCTGGTATTGGTAAACACCAGGCCGGTGTGAGATGCACCATGGCAGGTTTGAACATGTCTGTGCATATTGTTGCTTCCTCTAACATAAGCTTGATGGCCTTGTGAAAACATCTCACTAAAAAAATGGTAAAGTGAAGCAACGAGTTAACTTCAAGTTTCTTGTGAAACTGGAAAAAACTGCTACAAAAACTTATTCTGTGTTACAGGAAGTGTACAGAAATGAATGTTTATCGCACACACAAATTTTTGAGTGGTTTAAAGGGTTGAAGAGAGACTTGAAATAACCAAAGACGATCCACACTCTGGATGACCATCAACATCCAGAAAATTTGTAAATTAATCGGTAATAATCGTCTGAGTGTGTGAATCAACAAAGAAATTGTCCATCATATTATCCATGAATCTTTATACATGCAGAAAGATTTTGCAAAAATTTCTCACTCCAGAGCTAAAGGAACATTTGTGCTGACCTTTCAAACAATACTGATAATGATCCAGAATTGTTAAGGTGATTACTTGTAATGAATTGTGGTTTTTTACCTGTATTCTCTGAAGCAAAGCACCAATTGATACATTACAAGTCACACCTCCCCACAGCAAAAAAATTAAAATTGAAAATGAGCAAATTAAAATTCAAGGCCATTATTGATTTTTTTTTTTTTTTTGACAGGTGTGGTCAAACAACATTATTACATCAAGGTTCTGACAGATCTTTGTAAATGAGTGAGGAAACAAACCCAATTTGTGGAAGAACAATTCCTGGAAGAACAATTCTTCACCAAGACAATGCACCTGCCAATTCTGCCTTGTCTGTGAAAATGTTTTTTGTGAAATACAGCATCATGGTGTTGGACCCCTATCGTACTAGCCTGACCTAGCCCCTTGTGACTTCTTTTATTTCCCAAGGTCAAATCGGAGCTTAAGGGATCAAGATGTCATAGTGTGGAAGCAGTGAAAGCAAAAGTGACGGAGGTTCTCAACAAGCTAACAAAAGTGGACTTTCAACTCTGCTTTCAAAAATTGAACAATTGTATGGAGCATTGTAGTGATAGGCAAGGAGAGTACATTGAAGAGGATAAACTTTGTAATATAATTGATGGTCATGAAAATGTTTTGTAGCACCAAACTGGTTATTTAATTGCCATTCCTCATAAATAGTATGTTTGGTGAAAATCATGAGAATTAAACTCATTCTATTTATTTGTTTGTACACTAAAGTAAATTCATGTAAATATTTCATATAGATCCTGTTGTAGTCTGTGGGAGAAAGTAGAAGTAGTCCAGGCGATCACCAGGATGGCCATAGGCTGGTGAGGACTGTGAAATAACTTCGCTGGGTGTTGCTTGTTGGCCGTATCCCTCCTATTTCTGCCTGAGCTAGTTGTGGTGTCTGTGCTTTGGTCCCGGTGTTGATAGGCTGCTAGGTTGTTGTAGTGTAATGGATGGTCTTTGTCGATCTTCTGTCAAACAACTGTTTTCAACCTGTATTTATACTAGAAATTATGGCATTACTATAATTTTGCAGAATTCTATTGTTAAAACGGGAGAAAAAACGCACCAATCAGAATGAAGCTTTTGTGTATGGGAGACACGATGTGATGCGCCAGCAGTAGTGCCTGGGCAGAAATGAATTAGGCTAGCGTAATAGAGACCCGAGATACGCGGGCACTGCGAAACAGTCGGGAGTGAGTCTTGGCTGACAGAAGTGAATTAGGTTTCGCAGGTCATGGCCTTTTTCAGGCCCAGGAGAGAAGTACAGGGATTTTTAGTGTGGTTGTTTAGGTGTTATTAAGCAGAACTAGGCTGTGTGACTCAATTCCTACGTTGTATAGACGATGACAATCCACAACGTATTTTATAAAAAGGTACAGTAGATGGCATATAACTATGCTTGCTTCGAGGACACAGTGTGACCAAGGGGTGCAGTTTAGCTGACTGCAAAGGGTGAAATTATTATTTTTAAAAGTACTGGTGCAAAATTGCATCATAAAGTAATACTTTGTTTATCTATGTGTTATTTGTCTATAGTTAGTTATAAATTATTTAATTTATTATAGGACAGGAATAGTCTAGATCCATTCCCCATCCCACTGGTGATCATCGGAGGAAAATACGATGTGTTTCAGGTAACTTGAATACTTGTTATTTACTAACATACGGTTTGTCACAGTTGCATGTTTTTTTTCAGATTACACCAAACAACTGCAATTAAGTTAAAGGCTAGAATAAAATTAATAATCGAATAATGTGATTGCTTTGCCCTCCTTAATCTTTAATGATTATTTACTGTACTGTATTTTTTTTTTAATGAATAAAATGTGTATAAGTGTCAAAAAAATCCTCATCACAATCAAGGCTAACTGAAAATAACAAACTACAATGTGTTAAACAATTTGTAATCTACTACTTCATTCGACTATGTAATGACCTTGTTATGAAATACCAGTGTCTTCAGTATATCAGTGGTTCAATGAATAAATACAATAGTTTGTTGCCCTTTTTCCTTTAACAACACTGTAATTCTACAAAACAGTTAGATCTCTTGTGATCTAACTTTTTTATTTAATCACAACCTTTAAACAAACAAATAGCAAGTATATTGAGTTAATTTTTGAGTTATCAATGTAATTTAAAGTTTTTAAGCACTAATTTTACAGATTTTAACACTGTTACTATGATGAAATCAGTTTTTGAAGAAAATTAAATATTGTTACTTAATGGAAATTTGCTTCTGTCATCCAGTAGAACGATTTGTTACATTGTATGTGCAGTGCATGTATGGTAAAGTCTGAATGATTTTCCAGGATTTTGAACCGGAGAAAAAGAGAATTGTTTCCCGGTGTTTACGTTTTGTTGCGCATACCTTATGCGCAACATTGGTGTACTACACATCCAAAGATGCAGCACTTGTGAAACGAATAAAAGACCTTCTCAGTCATCATGCATTTGGTACACCACCTATGTGAGTACTTAAGTATATATTACTTGGATTTATGTGCCATTTTTATTTTGTGTTTATAAATTTTATATTTTAACTCAATTGCATTTATTATCAGAACAAATGGAAAACAAAACTGAGGTATATCATTTGAAAATGACCTGTCAAGGTCGAAACCAATAGTAAATAATAAAGCCCTGTAGCGGATTAAAACTATGTTTTAATTTATAAACCTTATGGTGTGTTTAGATTGGGATATATGTATAAGGATTTGTTTGAGATACAAGTAAAATTGACAAATCACAGTATGTTTCCTCATATAAATATTCACACAAATTGTATAAGCTCCAAGATTTCCTCAAAATTTTTGTATAAGCAACAAATTGCAATTACTTTCATTTTACATTTCGTTCATACAAATTTAATTTATTTTCATGTGTCTAATTATGGCCCTTTTTTGTTATTTACTAGATTTAATTAGCTGTTTACTCAGTTGGCAGGTTCTGATTTGTTGGTAAATCCAGTTATATTTAATAGGCTAGATTGTTTCGTATATTTTGATTTACTGTTTTGTTGTACAGTTTTTAAAACCTGTGTGACCTTTGAAAGTAATTTGAACGTGACCTTTGAAAGTAATATGCACCATGAGTTTTTTTCTTTTTCTCAACAATTCTTGTTACCAGCACCTACAAGTTTTTTTTCCTATTTATATCGGTGCACATGTTGATAAATATAATAACTTCTCATTACTAGACTTGGTTTTTATTATAAAAGTAAACATTTAAAGGTACTAATACTGACCAACAGAAATTACCATTTGAAAAGTGGATGATTTGTATAAGCGTGAATACAGAGTGTATTTTATGAACTGTTTGACATGTATCAGAGGACTTGTATGAACAACACAAACACACACACCTATATATATATATATATATTGATGGCCTCCTCAAAAAGTGATCTACAGATCAGATCCAGGGCTCATTTTAAAGTCCAAAGTCTGAGTGATGCCATGATTTTCAACAGAAATTCACTAATAAATACTGTAGTTAAATGTAACTTGGCACTATATTTTAAAATACTTTTATTATTTTCTTACCTATTCTGCTGTAAGTGAAGAATGTCTAAGCTAAGTGTGAATACTAATGAGGTATATAAGTTTTTTTGGAGCAGATATCTCTTACTTTTCATTCATCAAAGTGAAAAGAACAGCTGGATGTGAAGTTGCCACATTTTCACAAACTAAATTGATTGGCTTTGTTACTGAGCCATATTACCTTGTCTTGTCTTGAGTTACAGTAAAACCATATGCCAGGACTATTCCAAGCCTTTAATAGTGCCTTGTGGTTCAGACTTGTTGGACAGTATCGAAGGAGTAGCAACCACCAGCTCGTGGACTATGGACAAAGTCAAACACTTATTTACTTCACATTTCACACAGGTAGCGTTATTTCTTCAAAACTATTTCGAAAATCAAAAGTTGGAACTAATGGAGTTGACATTTCTCTCATCCTGTAATGTTAAGATTATATTTTATATTAAACACATAAGTGTTGTTTATATTACTAGATAAGTTATAATAAACTTTTTTGGTATTGCTTGCAGGAATCATCCAAAGCACCTATAGTACCAGAAGATCCAGCGAAGGATACAAACTTCAGAGAACCATTGATAGATGCTTTACGCAGACAAAAGGATGAAGTAAGTTGATGTAATAATTTATTTATTTAATTTAGTGATATATTCCTTTTTTCCATGTATTGTTATGTATAATTGCAAAATATACAAAAATCCTATACAAGATCAAGACTCTGTGGTCAATGTGACTTAAGCACCAGTCAGTATGCTGCCTCTCTGAACTGCACACCTCAAGACCATGGGTTTGAGATTTGCCTTTTCCATAAGCTTTACTCTTTCCATAACCAAGAAGATAAACAAGATCAACTACTAGGATATAAAATAATATTTAACAATAATCCAATAAATATTAAACAGTAACAATCCCACTGCACCTAAGATCTCAAAAAAAAGTGACAGAAATCTTTCCCTTAGTAAAAAGTTCAAGACAGCAAAACATTTGGTATGAACTTCATAGTAGTTATAACTGTCTGAAGCTCTCCTTCAACAGGACCAAATTTTCATGTCTTTTATTCTCTCTGAAGTTTGTTCGTTAATTATACTTCAATTTATGAATTCTAAAATTATCACAATATCTTCCAGTATTTACTGTTTTATCTCTTGGCAAAAACTCTTATCCTAAAATACCTTACACATAATTTTTCTTATAGAGATGTTTGTCTTTGAACTTGTGTTTTTGGAAAGTGTATGTGTGTGTGTGTGTGTGTGTGTGTGTGTGTGTGTGTGTGTGTGTGTGTGTGTGTGTGTGTGTGTGTGTGTGTGTGTGTGTGTATTTCAGTGTGTGTTGACTGTTATGTGTGTGATTTTGCATAGATGGGTATGGATAAGCTATGGAGCTTATTAATCATAAAATCTTCAGCGTTTGCTATTCTACCTTGGTTTTGAATGAATCAATCTAACCCAAAAGCAGATAGATGAAGAAACTTTAGATTCAACTAAGGCACCTCGGGATTGCCAAATTAATACTTACGATGTGTGAGCCTATGAGGGATGTGGGGGCTCGGTGGTCAATGTGGCTAAAGCACTGAACAGTTAGCTATGTTTCTGAATTGTGTATCTTAAGGTTCTTAGTTAGAGCTGCAGTTACTCTCATTGCTTTACCCTAACATTAAAATACATTAAAACATTGTCCTCATCCTCATTATTCTAACTGGCGTAAAGTATGGACATTAAGAAAAAATGAGGGAATGCACAGTGTACAGTCCTAGAGAAATATGTTTAGAGCCAAGTGATTACCTTAAACAATTACTGCTTAGGTCCATGTAGATATTTGAGGGTGTTTTATGTTTGTATTTTGTTGTTGGTACTGCGTGTAACTTGGGATTTATCTTCAGGAACTGGAGAGATATTGCCAAGAGATGCAGAGAAGAGAACAAATATTTTCTGCCAAATAAGAAATCAATATGGCTGCCATGTTGAATGCATAAGCTGATTTTGATTCTTTTTAAATTCAGAGAAACGTTTGGGGTTGGAACTAGCTGTTGGTGTAATAATTAAAGCTGTATGGTGAACAGTTAAAGTAAGTTTGTTAATAACTTTGATAATATATAAAACACAAACTGATAAGTCAAACATACTTTTTTTTAATTTAACACTAAATGAAATATATTCTTAATTAAGAAAATTGTTGTATTTATTAATTGGGAAAGGAATGTTTCTTTTGTATAATAAGTGCAACTTCTTATTTAAAATTTTTTAACAATTAACAGGTCTGCAAATAAGTATGTAAAAAATATGAAAACGGGAAAAAAGCTGTACATACATTGGTTTTGCTAGGCTTCCATTTCCTCCGATGATGAGACACTTTTTTTCTAATACAGTATTTAGATGATGTTGGCAGAGTCTTTAGGTTAAAGCAAGGTGGTCACGAAATGCAGAGCAGAGTTGTACTATGCATTCAAATCCTAACCTATTGTTTTTAATATAACTGCAGCTACTGAAAAGCATAACAGAATCATTAGATGCCACTTGACTTCACTCAGCTCCTTTACGCTTTCAGTGGCTGCACTTACAACTAACAGGTTAAGTTTTGATTGTATAGACCACTACTTTGAGCACAACTCTGGTCCTCATTTGGTGGCCACCTGACTTAAGAAATAATTAGGAGCCTAGTTTATTTTCCTCATTTTAATAAAATTTATTATTGTATTAATGTAGTAATGATGAAATAATAATTATGGCACACAGTTCTTTTGCTGACATGATGGAAGCTAATTTCTAACATTCTTAAAGGTTACTGTCATTTGAAAATCTGCATATATTAGCATTTTTAAATTTCAAATTACACTGAGAATACAGATGTGAACCCTTACTGCCATCTGTTTTCAATGAAATTTAAAAATTCCAAATGCTAATTTAAAGTACATTTTGATGTGAAAATTATAGGATGAAAAGTTTTGAATTTTTAAAATTTGAAATGACCATTATTTTTAAACATTTGAATGGATTTGAGATTGTTGTGACCTATATGGGTTTCTTTAGGTACTTGTAAACTACATTATAGCAAAATCTCATGAAAATCTTTACAATTGATTTTGAGAAAATCAGATTTTTGAAAAAAGCTTCAAAAATTTTTGAGAAAATTAAAAAAATTTGAGCAGACCAAGCTTACTTGAATAAATTCATCACAATTATGCAATTAGATTAGTCTCCAGTATTGTGTACAGATTTACATAAACATCCGAGTGTGAAAGTATAATATGTACAGGTTAAAACTAGTTTTAAATTTAATAAAATATTTAACATGTGTTGTGGAAGGCAGTAGTGAATGAATAAATGAAGCAAATAATGTAACAAAGTGAACATAATAATATACCAATATTTTCTGTGATAGTTTTTGTGACATACTTTCAGTAGCAAATATTTTTAGAGTTTTCAATATTTCAGTAACTATAATATTATTGTCTTGAAGTTTTTATTTAGAATTTGCTGTATTGATTTGAGTTGTGTATCTCACATATGACCAAAATTTCAGCAAAATCTAGCTGATTTTACAGGGTTTTTTTATTTCTTTTAAAGTGTTTTTTTTTTTGTAAAATAATTTGTATTTTTTGCTTCGGTACCTTCACACTGTGATTAAGAAAAGAAGATCAATACAAATATTTACAGTTGATTTTGTTAAAAATCTAATTTTCACCAAAAAAGGAATCAAAAACTTTTTGTAATTTTTTTTTTTTTTTTTTTTTTTTACGTCTGACTATTGTGCACACTTGGGCAGATGGTGGGATGATTTATAGCGTATGAAAATGCCAAGCCCTCGCCGGGAATCGAACCCGGATCCTCGGGGTGAAAGCCTAGTACGCTATCCACTAGACCACCGAGGCGGCTAACTTTTTGTGAAAATGAAAAAACAATATTCTGCAAGCTGGGAAAACCAAGCTTACATGTCAAATACAGAAATATTTCAGTCTCCAGTATTGAGTACAGAGACAGTATATATACAGACATATAAAATCAAGTAAAAACAACTTTTTTGGATTCAATGAATCTGAATAGGTATATCAAAAAATTTTGATCGATATATTTGATTATTGCCATACTTCCTTGATTTTTGACCTAACCTACCTCTATTAGAATATACTGTACTTAGTTGCACTGTTTGTCTTTACTTTTTCCAAATTGGTTAACCTTCGACCCTCTCTTTTGTACTCCTCTATGTTTGCTTATATTGTCCCTCCCCTTTGTACTCCTCTATGCCTCTTATGTTGCCCCTTCCCTTTTGCATTCCTCATGCCTGCTTTTGTTGTCCCTTCCCCTTTGTAATCCTCTTTGCCTGCTTATGTTAGTGTTAAATCTGTCTCAAAGTTAAACTGAATATGTAATTATTGTTTAATAAAAGCTGTTTATAAAACTTGTTGTTACTGATTAATCATTTATTTCCCCAAACACAGTCTGTTGTTCCTTATATGTTGTTAGAAACACAATTAATTAGCCAATTCCCATTGGAATATAAGGTACTAGAGAAGCGAGTGTGGTAAAACCCAGACCTTAACCCTGAAATGAGTAGCAATCCTGATCTACATATCTCTTTATGAAAGGTTGTTAAACATTTTACATGTTTGTGTTCTTTTTAGCAATCTAGATTTTGCAATTTCAGTCTGATTTGAATCAAATTTAGCATGACAATTGGTTTTGTTAGTAGCTTTAAGTTTGTTATCCCACAAAATCTATTCAACCATTATTTATTATTTTTTTTAAATCTGACCCCACCTTCATAATGAGTGATATCTGCAAAAATTAACATTTAAAATGAAAAACTATTGTCAGATTCGTTTTTTTTTTTTATTTCTTAAATATTTAAAGTGCTACTTTAAACACTTTAAAGCTGATTAAAATGGTGAAATAAGATTTTCAAAAAAAAAGTGTACATAAATAATTTTAATTATGTAATTTATTGTTACTTTTAAAGATTCATTTGCATCATATTAGTGAGATAGCTGACTGTCACTGTTATTTTATTTTACACATGGTAAGTGTAATACCAAGGAAACAAATTTAGTTAATTGCTAATTAATGCTGCTTTTGTTACGTTTTGACAGATTTCTTCTTCTTCTTCTTCTTCTTCTTCCAATGGTTCCTTTTGGCTCACACAATATTGGATCTTGCCTCCCAATAAAGTCCATGGAAGCCCCTTCGTTCTTATGTTTCTCTTTATCCCATACTCTTACAGATCAGTAACACACCCATCCTGTGAACAAATTGTGCACTTGTCAGGTGTTAGTAACTTTATTTTGTAGAGATGCTTGACAAGGCAATCGTGACTGATATCTAGTCATAAATTTGCTACAGATATATTATGTTGAAACATCCTATTTTCTTTCAGAAGTTCAAACGGATTATAAGCTTTGCCCTGCAGTTTATCTTTCATCTTATCAACAAATTTCTGTTGTAAGGTTGTTTTTAATTTTTTTATTATTGCTTGCAACGTCAGGACACCTGCTAATTTTTGGATAATTTTTGTTCCTCTCTTTGCCAAGTCATCTGCAGCCTCGTTTCCCCGCAGACCTACATGAGCAGGATCCCACTGCATTGCGATATTGTTAACATTATTTCTTACAATTTTGTCTGATACTTTGTATGACTGTGCTGTTCTGTGACCCCTCAAAGCTTTTTGGTGCTGCAAGTAGCTATCTCAGTGCTTGTAGAGATGATTCGGAGTCAAATATTAGTGTTTAGCTATTGAAGAGCTTCATTTATGGCCACCAATTCTGCCATAAAAGCTGTAGAATTGCTACTTAAAACAAAATAGTGGCTACAATACCAGCTCTTGTTTCCCCCTCCATTTTAGATCCATCAGTATATATCCGTATCCAGGAGTCTGAAGGGTATTGCTGGTTCAGGGTTTCCAAATCTGTTTGAGATACTTTCCCCAGTGTATGCACTTCTTGCTTACTGGTTCGAACAGATTCAAGATAACATTAAAATTTATGAATTCCATCGGGTCCACCAGTTGAGGAGGTGGTGCCATTTGTACTTTGTTTATTCTATTAGATATAGCTATTTGTTTTGGGAAATATTTTAAGGGGAATTTTTTACCCAGAAATAGACCGTCGCACACTCTCCGCCAGGAATTTTCATTCGAAAATTGTACAGTAAAGTTATCTTGAACTATGATAACACTTTTAAAAAAATAAGTGTTTTATTTTTTACTTTTTTTTATTTGTCTTATGAAGACAGCAATCGATGTAACACAGAAAAAGCCGACTGTATTAACTAGATTTGAACCTGTGTATAGGTTGAGTTCTAGCCAACAGCTGCTACCAGGTGAGCAGCTAGTGCTTATATTGGTGTCCTTTTTTTAAAAAAAGAGAATAAAAGAAACTAAACGATCGTGGCCTGCACCTGTCACTCTCTGAAAACGTACATTTTATCTTAAAAGTCATTTAAAAATCTCCAACGTGTTCTCCAACGTAATCAGCATTAATACACAAATCTGTGTAAAATACAAATCTGTGTAAAATACAAATCTGTGTAAAATACAAATCTGTGTAAAATACAAATCTGTGTAAAATACAAATCTGTGGAAAATACAAATCTGTGTAAAATACAAATCTGTGTAAAATACAAATCTGTGTAAAATACAAATCTGTGTAAAATACAAATCTGTGTAAAATACAAATCTGTGTAAAATACAAATCTGTGGAAAATACAAATCTGTGTAAAATACAAGGAAAATAGTGTATAAAAATAAGCCCTGTCCATCGTCAAATTCATTTTCTTAATTTCAATCTATTTTAAAAATTTAAAGTGATTATTTATACAGATTTAAACATTGATTACTATGGTCAAATCAGATTTTTCAAAAAAGTATAAGATAGAACATTATTTTTTTGAGATTTGAAGTGGTCGCCATTTTGAAACGGTCGGACGTATTTCACTAGGTAACTATTATGAATTATTACTGAAATAGATTCGTTTGCCAAGTTCAAATCAAATCGGACCAAAATTGCAAACATGACAGTGTTGGAAACACACACACATGTTGACCTGTAGGTCGGTGTTGAAGGTCCTGGTATGAGGGCCTTACCTAGATGGCCGCTTCATTAGCTCATTTTCCTATAATAAATGGTACAGAAACATCCTGAAGTTCAATTATTTGTTACAAAACTCGCTTCAGATTAACAGAGTAGGTCCATTAGCCGATTTCTGTGGTCTATCAGCTAACGAGTCATTTAGACTCCATGTCGCTGTCCAAACGTCACTGGCAAGTTGCAAGTTGCTTACATAGTAAGTGTACACAAGGAAGGATTTAAAGGGGGAGCGAAGGGGCGATCGTCCCTCCCGAGGCAAAAGAAATAAAACATGTAAATTATAGTGCACATATGTACGTTTGTGCATTTTGTAACGCTTGTACTAAGGGTGAGAACAGGGTTAATCAATCAGATATTTTATGTTGGTTCTCTTTCTTTTCCTGTGGTAATTGTAACAACCGAATGAACTTTCTCGACTCTAAAATTAATCAAAACTTGGTTGTGAAACTTTTGTGCCGCTTAACTGGACTTGTTTAGGCCAGGGGTCTCCAAACTACGGCCCGAGGGCCACATCCGGCCCGCGGACAGATTTTGTCCGGCCCGCGGAGAGCTAACATATTTGAAAACTCCTTTTAGAGAACATATTTTTTATAGCAAATTAAATTTAGTTTACTGAAGTATTCTAATTTTATGTTGAATAATTATTAATATGACATTAATTAATAATTATTAATATTATTATTTCATCAGTGGACTATTTCACTTTTTACCACCGGCAACAATGATAATATGGTGTTGGCCCTCGGAACTTACTGGAGTAATCAGTATGGCCCTAAGGCTGGAAAGTTTGGAGACCCCTGGTTTAGGCTAATGAGGAAGCGAGATCAGCATTAACGGTAAGGGTAAAGCATGTATAAAAAATTATAGATAGGTATATTGAGAAGAGAGGAAGTTAGGTAGATTGGAGCAGTTTTAAAAACTAGGAATATGAAAAAATTAAGTGAATTTTTTGTCTAAAATGGAATAAATTTCTACATTTACTTTCTATCTGTTTTAAGTCTCAAAACAGCTTATCAGTGCTGCCTTTTGAAGGTATTATTTCAAAAACTGTCATCCCCCAGGGTGGCCCTCTTGTAAATTGAATCATCCACCCAACAGCCCCCCCCATAAAATTGCATTAATCCGTCAGTGAGTCTACAGACAGCGGATCTGTGTGTGTGTATGTGTGTGTGTGTGTGTGTGTGAGAGAGAGAGAGAGAGAGAGAGAGAGTGCGCGCGCGCGCATGTAGTGTGGGAGTAGGTAAAAAAACTTATAAATATTCATGTAAAGGCCGGAGAGTGTGCAAACGTGAGAAAGTTCCCTCACATCACCGAACCGCTACACAAACACTGGCTGAAATATAATAGTCACTGCGTTAACGAGAGCATAGTGATTACAATTTCAGCAAAATATGCTGAGCCAGTTTTGAGATTTCGGGTCTTTTAGATTTACATCATTTTTACTTCCTTTCTATACAAAGCGTGAAAAAAAGTAAGGGTGACTTGAAAAAAATTGCGGCACGCAGCTGTCTCGCTGTACTAATGGAAGCGAATTTTGAAAACTTAACAATATCGCAATATTGACCTTCTTAGAAATTTGATTTCACTACCGTAATCAGTATTAGAATCTGCAAAAAATCACACTGAACATATGAACGTTAACCCTGATCGTCTTGTAAGATAAAAAAATAAGTTTTAATTATCACCGTTTTGGAAACGGTTGAAAAGATTTCGCTGGATAACGATGTCTAAGCTGCTATCAAAACCGATTTTTGTACCGATTTTGAACAAAAAATTGCTAAAAACGTAACTCGCGCTTTATTATTTAATTCAAACTTGGCACAAAAATTGGTTTACCGATCCAAAATAGCTGTTATTCAAAATCTATAAAAACCACGGTATTTTGAAAATCATATTTCACCGTCGTATTCAGCGTTCAAATTTGTTTACATTAACATTAATTTTTTTTCAATAAAATATGAAAATGAACCCGATTTAAGCTTAACACAAAAACTGACAATAACTAACAAGTCCGGTAACCGTAACATTAAAATTTCAAAAAAAAATGTACTTTCTGATATTATTTCACCATCATAATCAGCCTTAAAATCTGCATAAATTAGTGTTTTAAATTTTATTATCACCTTCTAAACTGTACCAATCTCTGCCGAATTACTAAAAGAACTTCTTCCAGGTTATCTCCTTAATATTTACGATAAGGTCCCAAACCGAATTACTACCGTATTTTTTAAACGGTCTTTATAGCACATAGACGTATTCAGGGACAAGTGTATCATTTTTTTCTAAAACAGAAAGTTTGTGCGATATTAATAACTTAAACTTCGAAAGATACATAATTCACCCCTGTTATTGATTTCTTAACAGGCATCGCCACGAAGAATACTTCTGTCTGGTGCGCATGCGTGGGCAGTTCTGTTTTAGCGTAAAACCTACCTATAAGGGACTATGTGATTATAACGTGTGCAATAAACTTATAGCAAATAAAATTACACGATGTTTTATCTAAACATCGACCGCATAATAGTTCTTTGGCTGATAATAGTTTTGTGAAGTTTGTGATTTGTGTTGTTTAAGATTTAAGAATACAATAGTCCCACCATCACTTGCTTGGTTATGTTATAGCTACAAGAATGGGCGTGATTGAAATTTTGAATCTTCGAGTTAAGTCAAAAGTGATACTGGTAAAATCTAGACTGTATTTAAGTAAAATAGTAAAAGCAGTGTTTTAGTTTCAGAAATTTGTTAAAAGCGTAACCGAAGAGGTCTCTAAAGTAATTACATTTATTATTGGATTACTTAGGTTAGGAACTTTACTGTACGGTAACTAGGGAGTATTCTTATAATTAAGACAACAATTGATTATGAGCTTTCAATGGGTTTGTGTGTCATAAAAACGGATTTTATCAAAATCGTATCTAAATATTTTAAACAGATGTTATTAAAATGTAGTACATTAGGGCCCAAACAAAACGTAGCATTATACCCGTGAAAATCCGGTTTGAAAACTACTGTGCAGACAGAATTCTAGGAAATCGGTCTGATTTATAAAAATCTGTTCTTTAGATATTGCTAAATGTTTGGTCGTATATATAGATACACAACTCAAACCAGTGTTGAAAATTTGAAAAAAAAAGAAATTTTATATACGGGAGTAAATCGAAAAAACCAAAAATCAACCTTGACCACCGTCGGGTTTGTTTTGTTTTTTCGATTTACTTTCCAACACACACCGGCTTGAGTTATGATTTTTCATACCAAATGATCAAAATTTTATCTTAGGATGTTTTAGAGGAAGATTTAACTTGAGAAAGTTTGTGCATTGTTTTTTACAGTTTATTTTAAATCTATAGGTCTAACAAAAATATTTCCAAATTGATATTCAAAAATATCCAGTATTAATAATCTTATTTACGTTGGCCTGTAATTTAACTTGAGAAAGTTTGTGCAATGTTTTTTACAGTTTATTTTAAATCTATAGGTCTAACAAAAACGATTCCAAGCTAATATTCAAAAATATCCAACAATAATCTTATTTACGGTTTCCTGTAATTTTAAGCGAATTTGAAAATTACATTTTGAAAATGGGCAATATACAGTCGGATAGTAAAAAAACCAATGCAGGTAAATCCCAAGTTCTGGGTTTACTCAAAACGAGGAAATCCCCGGTAAAAGAATTATTCAAATATCAAAGCGCCGCTGCGAAGAGACAAAAACCAGTGGAAGTGGACGATGTTGTAGTTCTGCCGAGCGTGTCCGAACTTAGTACTAGCTGTAGTGGTAGTGGTGGGGAACAAGTTGGCAACAATGGCAGTGACCTCCAATGTCAGGAAACCAGTTCCGAGTCAGCTGTCGCTGTTGGAACAAGTGCAAGTGCAACTGCGAGTGTTAACGTCGGCGATCTTGATCGGTTTGTCGTTACCGATTCTTGGTTACGAGTTAGAAAACTGCAACAGTCTCTGGAGAAGCCGGAAGCGGACGAAGGCAATATCACCACACCGACGGAAGAAACCAGCAGCGAGGAATCGGTATTTACCGATCCGTTGTTGACGCCGGTGACAGCGGTTAGGGAAGATGAATCGGACGAGATAACGTTGACGATGGACAACGAAGAAGACGAAACGAGACGGAGAAGGTCGCAGGCGCACAGTTTGGACGCTTTAGAAGAAGAATTTGTGTCGCCGGAAAATACGAAACCGTCGCAGATGGACGTTTTTGACGAGAAAGAAAACGGCTCGAAAATGGCATCGTCTTTCACAGTAGTCAGGCACCGTAAAGTCGAACTGGCGCCGACAAAGCTGAACGAACAGTGTCTTATAAGTACAGGTTAGTAGTGCTAATAGGCTACTTTATAATAGGCCTACTCCTGGCAAAGTTATCAACATGCCGTGGTTCTTCAAATAGCAAAAACGTTTTTAACTTTCTCACTTATACGAAGTGCAAAAGAGAGTTTGTTATTCACGGAAAAAACTGATCTTGAGGTTTTGATGGTACTCTCCATTCTGAGTCCACTCAGTGCTTTTTATGCGTACATCACTGGAGATTAAACTGATTGGCCTATTTTGATGAAATTTAGCTTGTAGCTTTCGTTTACTGATATCTCGGGACCAATTTTCCCAAAAAATAAGCGCTTAGAAGCTCTTTTTGTAAGAAAAAACGTTAAAAGCGAATTATCTCAAAATCAGCTCAAACGGTTTAAACAAATTCTGTCCTGATGTAGTTAAGAAAATCAGTGTTGCCTCACCTTTCTCTTTTTTGCAACAATTAATCCACGTTAAAGTCTTTACAAAAGGCATTTTTAATTTTCATTATTACGGTAAATTGACAATTGTAATACAGATTTTAACGCTAATTACGACTGTAAACTCAGATTTCAAAAAAATGTTTAAGATAAAAAAAGTTAGTATGTTTCTAAGACTTTGTACACTGTTTTGAAACTTTTGAAAATATTTTTTTAATTATCGGATTTGTACAAGCTATCAATTTTCGTGATGGTTTTGAATTGAATAGAGCCAAAATTGCGCTAGCGTTATAACATGTATGATGTATGATTGATCCTAGAAATCAAGATCAGTGTTAATTTTATAGTACCTCTTTGCTAATTGACCGAGAGAAGCGATGTTTCAACTCGACCTTACGGCATTTGGTTTGTTTGTTTGTTTGTTTGTTACGCAGTTTTATCCATAAGCATTGACTGATTGTTTTGAAATTCAATAAAATGTATTTTGTACGAAACCCGAACGAAGCATGTGTAAGATTTTCCCATTCACTTCCATTTTAAGATGGGGCCTTATATATATATATATATATATATATATATATATATATATATATATATATATATATATATATATATTATATTATTATTATTATTATTATTATTTGCATAGACCCTGTTGGATCACGCAAAGCACTCCGACTCATGTCTTATTCCTTCTAATCCTCCACACCTCCCTCATCCTGTCCCCATGGATCCTCTTCCGCTCCTCCGTCCATTTTACCCCTGCTCTCTTTGGGATTTCATTCTCTTGGACCTTCCAACCGAGCATCTTTCTCCTGTATGCGTGTCTATCTTCAACATCTGTTGAGTCTATTCCTGCGTCATGTAGGTCTATTCTGACTTGTGCGATCCACGATGTTGTTGATTTGACACCTTGTATATATTTAAGGATTCTGTTGGCAAGTCTCGTTGTTGGGAGTCTACTGATGTGTCCATAGAACCGAAGCCTCCTTTATTATATATATATATATATATATATATATATATATATATATATATATATATATATATATATGACGAAGTCCTGTCTAATTCACTGATTGATTAACTCACAGCCGAAAATATAATAGCTAGAGACGTGAAATTTTCAGGGTACCTTATTACCACCATATAGGGGTGCACTAAGGAACGATTTTCCAATATTCGACCAATAAAGGGGTAAAAATAGGGTAAAACTGTTTTAATTGGAGACTATATTTTTTTGTCGGATCTTCTTTAAACTTAACGTCATTACTCTAAAACGCAAGTAATTATAAATATTTTTCACCGTTTTCCAAAATTCATCCTCTAAAAAAAAGGATTATAAGGGGTGAAAATGTAAAAAGGGGATATACAATTTTGCATTGGGAAAAAAGTTTTTTTATTCGTATATTATATAAACATTTTTTTTGAAACACAAGTAATGAAACAGTATTTCAGCATTTTTCCGAATTCATCCCCTAAAATAACAAAAATGTAAAAATGAGTTATAAATGTTATTAATGGAGACAAAATTTTTAATCGGAGTTTTTTAATATTGAACAAAGAAATTCTAAAACACAAATTATCAAACACGTAATTCATCATTTTTCCGAACTCATCCCCTAAAAATAGAAAAATCCAAATACGAGGTATAAGTGTTTGCATTACAGAAACATATTTTTAATCGGATTTTCTTCAAACTTGACAAAAATATTCAAAAAAAAATTTACGAAACACATATTTCAGCATTTTCTATAATGCCCATACGTGACGCCCTCTCCTGTTTGGGTCTATTTTTTCTAAATAGGGTACTGTGTGCACTAAGTAGTCGAAATATGGAAACCCCCGTCCTATGAAGGTTAAATGTTCGCGGGTAAAGCGCTAATTTGCAAAATCCTTTCTACGGAATAAAATAAATTAACAACTTATTAACAAATCAACAGATAGATTCCCAACGTTGAAATTGCGATGGGGCGCTAGTTCCTAAATATTAAGGTTACTGGTTAAATTGGCGGAAAAAGTTACGCGCGCTGGTGTGCAGCGGTGGCCAGGCAAGGTGAGAAATAGGCTACTAGTAAAATTTTTGTGTGTTTAACGTCCGACTATTGTGCACACTTGGACTAATGCAGACGATGATATGATTTATAGCGTATGAAAATGCCAAGCCCTAGCCGGGAATCGAACCCGGGTCCTTGGGGTGAAAGCCAGTACGCTATCAATTAGGCCACCGAGGCGGATTACTAGTAAGAAAGAGTTAATTTTTAAATAACATTGTTGGCATTTTTTACTTAAAATGAAGGCTTTACCTAAGTGGATGTGAGAAAGTTTGTGTAAGTATGAACTCTATGTCTTACTTATGATAAATAAGTGGCCGCGTTGTGAGAGACATGCAATATCAAAAGAGAATAGGCTATCTTATCTGAATGCAAACAGCGTAAGCCTGAGTTGTTGGGCATTGACCTAATGATATTGATTTGTAAATGCAAATACTGTGCTGTACTGTACTTAATTATATTGTTCTGTACAAAAATAAAGCACCGTGTAAGGTTTCCATGGTCACGTGCAGCCTAGTTAGTGATCAGACTGTGACTGTGTTCTTTGTTAAGAAGCAGCAACTGGCTCACTACACTAGAACATTAGTAATCACTACTTTTAACACTGGTGCACCAGTACAGTACAAAATTACACTAAAATAAGTGTACACTGTAACAGAAGTACTTTCAACAAAATACACTAAAACATCAGTAGAGCAGTGCTTTAACTTCAGTACAGTACAAAATTACACTAAAATAAGCGTACACTGTAACAGAAGAATTTTGAACAAAATACACTAAAACATCAGTAGAGCAGTGCTTTAACTTCAGTACAGTACAAAATTACACTAAAATAAGCGTACACTGTAACAGAAGTACTTTGAACAAAATACACTAAAACATCAGTAGAGCAGTGCTTTAACTTCAGTACAGTACAAAATTACATTAAAGTAAGTGTACACTGTAACAGAAGTACTTTGAACAAAATTCACTAAAACATCAGTAGAGCAGTGCTTTAACTTCAGTACAGTACAAAATTACATTAAAGTAAGTGTACACTGTAACAGAAGTACTTTGAACAAAATACACTAAAACATCAGTAGAGCAGTGCTTTAACTTCAGTACAGTACAAAATTACACTAAAATAAGCGTACACTGTAACAGAAGTACTTTGAACAAAATACACTAAAACATCAGTAGAGCAGTGCTTTAACTTCAGTACAGTACAAATTACACTAAAATAAGTGTACACTGTAACAGAAGTACTTTCAACAAAATACACTAAAACATCAGTAGAGCAGTGCTTTAACAAGTACAGTACAAAATTACACTAAAATAAGTGTACACTGTAACAGAAGTACTTTGAACAAAATACACTAAAACATCAGTAGAGCAGTGCTTTAACTTCAGTACAGTACAAAATTACATTAAAGTAAGTGTACACTGTAACAGAAGTACTTTGAACAAAATTCACTAAAACATCAGTAGAGCAGTGCTTTAACAAGTACAGTACAAAATTACATTAAAGTAAGTGTACACTGTAACAGAAGTACTTTCAACAAAATACACTAAAACATCAGTAGAGCAGTGCTTTAACTTCAGTACAGTACAAAATTACACTAAAATAAGTGTACACTGTAACAGAAGTACTTTCAACAAAATACACTAAAACATCAGTAGAGCAGTGCTTTAACAAGTACAGTACAAAATTACACTAAAATAAGTGTACACTGTAACAGAAGTACTTTCAACAAAATACACTAAAACATCAGGAGAGCAGTGCTTTAACTTCAGTACAGTACAAAATTACACTAACATAAGTGTACACTGTAACAGAAGTACTTTCAACAAAATACACTAAAACATCAGTAGAGCAGTGCTTTAACAAGTACAGTACAAAATTACACTAAAATAAGTGTACACTGTAACAGAAGTACTTTCAACAAAATACACTAAAACATCAGTAGAGCAGTGCTTTAACAAGTACAGTACAAAATTACACTAAAATAAGTGTACACTGTAACAGAAGTACTTTCAACAAAATACACTAAAACATCAGGAGAGCAGTGCTTTAATTTCAGTACAGTACAAAATTACATTAAAGTAAGTGTACACTGTAACAGAAGTACTTTCAACAAAATACACTAAAACATCAGTAGACCAATACTTTAATTTCAGTACAGTACAAAATTACATTAAAGTAAGTGTACACTGTAACAGAAGTACTTTCAACAAAATACACTAAAACATCAGTAGAGCAGTGCTTTAACAAGTACAGTACAAAATTACACTAAAATAAGTGTACACTGTAACAGAAGTACTTTCAACAAAATACACTAAAACATCAGGAGAGCAGTGCTTTAACTTCAATACAGTACAAAATTACATTAAAGTAAGTGTACACTGTAACAGAAGTACTTTCAACAAAATACACTAAAACATCAGTAGACCAATACTTTAATTTCAGTACAGTACAAAATTACATTAAAGTAAGTGTACACTGTAACAGAAGTACTTTCAACAAAATACACTAAAACATCAGGAGAGCAGTGCTTTAACTTCAGTACAGTACAAAATTACATTAAAGTAAGTGTACACTGTAACAGAAGTACTTTCAACAAAATACACTAAAACATCAGTAGACCAATACTTTAATTTCAGTACAGTACAAAATTACATTAAAGTAAGTGTACACTGTAACAGAAGTACTTTGAACAAAATTCACTAAAACATCAGTAGAGCAGTGCTTTAACTTCAGTACAGTACAAAATTACATTAAAGTAAGTGTACACTGTAACAGAAGTACTTTCAACAAAATACACTAAAACATCAGTAGAGCAGTGCTTTAACTTCAGTACAGTACAAAATTACACTAAAATAAGTGTACACTGTAACAGAAGTACTTTCAACAAAATTCACTAAAACATCAGTAGAGCAGTGCTTTAACAAGTACAGTACCAAATTACACTAAAATAAGTGTACACTGTAACAGAAGTACTTTCAACAAAATACACTAAAACATCAGTAGAGCAGTGCTTTAACAAGTACAGTACAAAATTACACTAAAATAAGTGTACACTGTAACAGAAGTACTTTCAACAAAATACACTAAAACATCAGTAGAGCAGTGCTTTAACTTCAGTACAGTACAAAATTACATTAAAGTAAGTGTACACTGTAACAGAAGTACTTTGAACAAAATTCACTAAAACATCAGTAGAGCAGTGCTTTAACAAGTACAGTACAAAATTACATTAAAGTAAGTGTACACTGTAACAGAAGTACTTTCAACAAAATACACTAAAACATCAGTAGAGCAGTGCTTTAACTTCAGTACAGTACAAAATTACACTAAAATAAGTGTACACTGTAACAGAAGTACTTTCAACAAAATACACTAAAACATCAGTAGAGCAGTGCTTTAACAAGTACAGTACAAAATTACACTAAAATAAGTGTACACTGTAACAGAAGTACTTTCAACAAAATACACTAAAACATCAGGAGAGCAGTGCTTTAACTTCAGTACAGTACAAAATTACACTAACATAAGTGTACACTGTAACAGAAGTACTTTCAACAAAATACACTAAAACATCAGTAGAGCAGTGCTTTAACAAGTACAGTACAAAATTACACTAAAATAAGTGTACACTGTAACAGAAGTACTTTCAACAAAATACACTAAAACATCAGTAGAGCAGTGCTTTAACAAGTACAGTACAAAATTACACTAAAATAAGTGTACACTGTAACAGAAGTACTTTCAACAAAATACACTAAAACATCAGGAGAGCAGTGCTTTAACTTCAGTACAGTACAAAATTACATTAAAGTAAGTGTACACTGTAACAGAAGTACTTTCAACAAAATACACTAAAACATCAGTAGACCAATACTTTAATTTCAGTACAGTACAAAATTACATTAAAGTAAGTGTACACTGTAACAGAAGTACTTTCAACAAAATACACTAAAACATTAACTTCAGTACAGTAAAAGAAGCGTACACTAATACACAAGAACACTAGAAAAAATGTGCAGTCGCACGACTGCCGACAGAAGTGACTACTTCTTATCAGGGGTTATGGCTGTATATTTTACACCACAAAATAAAATTTATATTTGATTTTCAAAATCATTAGTGGGCTACGTTCATTTCAGTGTAATATATTTCTAAATACAATATTATATGATTTTATGGTTTTTTGCCAAGACATAAATTTTTGCTACTCGACACTAGAATAGGCTATAACTGACCATGGGAGAAGCACGGAGTCCCAAATGTATTCCTGCTACTCTTAATATCTGACCCTGTGACTTATTAATTGTCATTGTAAATGCCAACTTCAATGGAAATTGCAATATTTTAATTTGGAAAGGCATGTTGTTTGGAATTATAAGATTGTTTCAATTAAAATCTTTGCAAATGTAAGCTTATAAACAATAATTTTATAATAAATAATAACAGTGATTCAGATTTTTAAAACGGGAATACATCTATGTCCATCTCAGGTACCTAAACCATGTTCATTTTAAATTTCATCTCAATCGGTCCAGTAGTTAATGTGTGATTGAATAACAAACAAAAACATACACATAAACTTTCAAATTTAAAATATTATAGTAAGAAGTATAAAATATTATTAAAACGTCATTGTTGTAGCCTACAGTTAACACATATCACAAAACTGAATACTACTTAATTCAGTTGCACTGGGTAAGTAGTATAATGGCATTTAAGTATTTATTATTCACACCTACCAATATATAATAACGTATAAAACGTCACTGTTACACAGTTAACACTTGTCATAAAACTAAATACTAAATAAAGTTGGACTGGGTAAATAGTATAATGGCATTTAAATATTTATTATTCACACCTGCCAATATATAATAACGTATAAAACGTCACTGTTACACAGTTAACACTGGACACAAAACTAAATAATTAAGTTGGGCTGGGTAAGTAATATAATGGCGTTTAAAATAATTTAAATATTTATTATTCACACCTGTCAATATATAATAAACGTATAAAACGTCACTGTTACACAGTTAACACTTGTCATAAAACTAAATACTAAATAAAGTTGAACTGGGTAAGTAGTATAATGGCGTTTAAAATAATTTAAACATTTATTATTCACACCTGTCAATATATAATAAACGTATAAAACGTCACTATTACACAGGTAACACTTGACACAGAACTAAATAATTAAATTGAACTGGGTAAGTAATATAATGGCGCGAATATTGAAGTTTTCACTTCAAAAATACATTTTAAAACAAAAATATATATATAAGTGCGTGATGCGTGACGGCAAACTGAATTTTTTTCCGTGCAAAACATACATCCTTACCCCGCCATAAGAAGTATTCACTTCAAAAAGTACTCTAATACTTTCAGTACTAGTGCACCAGTACTCTAAAATTTTACTAAAACAAGTGACACGTTAGGACTCATGTACACTAAAACAGTAGTAGGGGCCTTAGCGAGTACAGTAATAAAAGCGGACATTACGGCACAAGTACAATAAAACAAGTGTACCAGTACATACAAGTTACACTAGAACACTAAAGTAGGCCCCTGCACTAAAACAACATTATGCCAGTACAGTACACATTTTGTTTTTTATTATTTTTAAGTTAATTTTATTATGTTTTTAATTAACTTTAATTATTGGCGAATTTTTATTGGGAAAGGAGAAACTGAAGCGGCCATCATGAGATCGTGAAATGAGCACCGATCCTGACCTCCTTACAAGGTGAATTTTTTAAGAGGTCGGTAAATTGTGTGTGTGTGTGTGTGTGTGTGTGTGTGTGTGTGTGTGTGTGTGTGTGTGTGTGTGTGTGTGTGTGTGTGTGTGTGTGTGTGTGTGTGTGTGTGTGTGTGTGTGTGTGTGTGTGTGTGTGTGTGTGTGTGTGTGTGTGTGTGTGTGTGTGTGTGTGTGTGTGTGTGTGTGTGTGTGTGTGTGTGTGTGTGTGTGTGTGTGTGTGTGTGTGTGTGTGTGTGTGTGTGTGTGTGTGTGTGTGTGTGTGTGTGTGTGTGTGTGTGTGTGTGTGTGTGTGTGTGTGTGTGTGTGTGTGTGTGTGTGTGTGTGTGTGTGTGTGTGTGTGTGTGTGTGTGTGTGTGAACACGTATACTTTTGCAATTTTTAGTCCGATGTGATTCAAAGTTGCACAAAGATCGATTCTGGTAATAGCTTGGACAAGTTTGTTAACGAGTTTTAAAATGGCTGTTAGTTCAAATATTTAAAAATGCATAACTTGTTTGTCGTAAATATTTTTGAAAATCCGATTTCCCCATCGCAATCAGCGTTAAAAATTGAGTAAATCAGCATTTTGAATTTACATAATCGTTTTCAATTCAAATTTTATGTAACTTCGGGTCAGGGTTCATTTTCGTATTTTCAATGCTTTTTGAAAATTTAAAATTCTAACGTAACCAGATTTTAATGGTGATTACTGTGTTGAAATCAGAATTTTAAAAACGGTAAGGTAGAGAAAAGTACTTTTGGAAATTCGCTTCTATCACGTCAGCGAGACAGCTGCGTGCCGCCAATGTATTTTTTTAATAGTGACATTCAAAACATTACATTGGTCTATTGCGTGTATTACGTATAACTTTTGTTTACTTTGATTTTGTACATTAAGTGTAATCTTTGCATTTACCTGTTGTAGGTTTTGTAACGCTCAAAAACACGCTGATATAAGCTTTACTGTGACAAAACGCCGGATATAGGCGGGGACGGTGGCATAACTAGTAACATACACACCTCCCTGCAACTTTAACAATGTACCTACCCTCCCCCTCCCCAGAGCTGCAGAGGGAAAAAAATGAGCCGGGTGAATTTCTAGTTTCTGGTAGTCCTTCCCCGAATCACCAAATACAGAGAATGTTGATGAAAATAAGAACACTCTGTGTCAGTACCTGTATGTCACTATGCCTGTGTTATTTTATTATTAAAATAAAAGGTGTTTTTCGTCCGGTAATCATACAGAGAACGCCAAGCTGGCCAGTTATTTATTGTAGGGGGGTATAAATCAAATTAAATCAATCTGTATAGGTAAAAGCCCGAAGCAGTATCACAAAACGCGTATAGATAGCGCGCGGTGTGCCCCCGGCTGTCAAGTAAAAGATACGGAAATTTCTAAAGCGATACGCAGTACTGTACATAAGATTTAGTGATGGGCAAAAGCGCTATTTTTGTTTAGCAGCTAATTCTGTTAATGCTAATTAGAATTAGCAGTTAAAAATAACAGGTACAACTGCTAATTTTCTAGACTGCTAACAACGACCTTAGCAGGAAAACGCAGCTTAAATAGTATTGTTACATTACATAAATAATTAAATTAAATTAATTTTAATTTGATTAGGGTCATGTTCGAAGTTGTATTTTAATACATGTAGGCTATCTATGGAGGCCTATCTTTTTTTAGATTTCTCTTATTTATTCATGTTCCTTATAAATTAAAATGTTCTTGTTAGGTATTATTTCAAGTATTTCATTATAGACTATCATAATGGTTCTGAAAATGTTTATTTTTGTTATAATCACATTATTTAAAATAATATTATCATTTATTATATACTATATTATTATATAATTATAATTGTGTGAAAAATCGAAAAATAAGTGTTTGAAGGACAAATAATTACTTGTTAATCTATAATTCTTATGTTTTAAAATATAATTTTAAGCTAAATATTTTTATAATGTTAAAAGTACAAGTTCGACTTGTGTTACATTTATTATTTATAAAAAACACCCTCATTTAAATTTACAGTTAACAAAGAAAAATATGATACTACTATGCAATCTGAATCTCAGGACAGTTGCCAACAACAATTAATGGAAAGAAACACTGACAATGTTTCCTGTTTAGCAGTTACATTAGCAGCTTCAACGTTAAACAGGTTCAGCAGTTAGCAGTTGGCAGGTCGGAAACAGTCGAAACAGTGTGCCATGACTCTGTTATTAAACAGTTAGATTAGCAGCTTCAACGTTTAACAGGTTCAACAGTTGGCAGTAGACGTTAGCAGTTAGCAGGTCCGAAACAGTGTGTTATGTCCCTGCTATTCAACAGTTAGATTAGCAGCTTCAACATTTAACAGGTT
>CM040187.1:69018092-69060592 GCA_022606455.1 Callitettix versicolor
CAATGCCGTTAGGCAGGATAGGCGGTATCCTAAAGCGGAAGATTTTTTTGGGTGTGGCGATTTTTAGACATAAAATTAATGCTGGTTGTAGAGTAGTCAATCTCACCCACTCTCATTAGAGCACAGTTTCTATTGAAGTAATAATTTCAAATTTCAAGAACTCGACAAAGTATAGATGTAACGCCACATCATAGTCTGTTTTAAAGAGGAACAATGTAAGTTCGGACATTCGTGATGTTTAAGTGTTTCACTGAAATGTTTTATAACAAATGTAATGTGATGAGGTTTTTTTTACCTATGAGCCATTGAATATTAACGTACTATAGAATGATAACCCTTATGAGAGATTTGTGAGTGCTCCTGTGGGTGGCATCTTGCGGCAGATTGTTCAACTACAGTTTGTCTATTTTCTCAAACGTTTCCACTCCCTGTCCTTGCAGCTTGCAGCGTTCATAGCGGCATATAGTCCAATTACTTGGACTGGTTTTATAATGATGGCCGTACGTCTAGACCGTTTATGTTCAATGATGAGCGAAGCGCGGTTGTTACAAACCTCGACCGTTCGGTATTCGGTTCGTGTGTTTGTTACTCAGTTTTGACCAAACGCATTGATCGATTGTTTTGAAATTTGGTACGAAAATACCGTGTGTAAAGCCTGAACAACGTACGTGTAAAATCCCGCCTTTTCAAGATGGCGGCCTCTGATGTAACGATAACTACGAGGGTTGATCAAATATAAACGAGACTGACTTTCTAAAAACTTTTCCGTTGGACATTGAACTCTAAAGGGTGGGGTTTCAGGTAGCCTGGGAGGTTTGGGACGGGCGTAGACGGGCAACATTTCCGTTCGGACCCTTCAGTATAAAACTATACAATGAGTGAGAGTGAAGTACACGTTTCCGTGGAGCAGAGAATTATTATTAAGTTTTTGGCCAAGGAGGGGGTCAATCCGACTGAAATCTTTCGTAGATTGACGGCTCAATACGGGGACAGGACCCTGTCAAGAGCTCGCGTTTTTGCTTGGCACAAGGAATTCGCCGAAGGACGGGAAGCAGTAGAAAACCTCAGCCATGATCGTCGCCCGACCACTTCCGTCACGGACGAAAACATTGATGCTGTTCGGAAGCTTCTGGACGAAGACAGACGTATATCGCTGCGATTTATTCCAGATGAACTCCAGTTGAGCTATGGTAGCGTTCAAAAAATCGTTACATCAAACCTGGAACTCAGCAAAGTATCTGCAAGGTGGGTTCCACGAATTTTGACCGACGTTCACAAACGGAATCGTTTGGAGATTTGCCAGCGACTATTGAACCAATTTGAACGAGATGGTGAGGCATTATTAAACCGGATTGTCACCTGTGACGAAACATGGGTTCACCATTACACTCCCGAGTCGAAACAGGCAAGTATGGAGTGGCGGAAGAGGGGAGAGGGGCGCCTCTGAAGGCCAAATCACGATCTTCGGCCGGGAAGGTAATGGCCACTGTATTTTCGACAATCAAGGCGCCTTTCACGTCGATTTCCTCCATCAACGACGCACAATAAATGCACAATATTATTGCGATGTTTTAGAGGCCGCAAAACAGTCTTTTCGTAGGAAAAGGAAATCTAAACCGGCAAGAAACGTCATTCTTCTTCACGATAATGCCCGACCACATTCGGCGAACGCTACGAGGCTTAAACTCGATCAAATTGGCTGGGAACCAATGGAACATCCCCCATACAGTCCAGACTTATCACCCTGCGACTATCACCTGTTTGGGCCACTCAAAGAGGCGCTTGGAGGCCAGCGTTTCGAAGACGATTCTGCGGTGGAAACCTTCGTGCTCCAATGGCTCAATGAACGCCCGAGAACTTTTTACGAAGATGAAATTAAAAAACTTCCAATCCGGTGGGAAAAATGTGTTTCTCGTGCGGGAGACTATGTAGAAAAATAAGTTGTATCAAGAATAATTTGTAAGTAAGCAATAAATTTTTTAAAAAATCAGTCTCGTTTATATTTGATCAACCCTCGTAGCTTAGTTAATGACTATTTCCAGTAACACTGTTTGAACGGTAAGACCTATAATAATTTTGACCTCTGTGGAGAAAGAGTATGACATTTCCAATAAAGTTTGGTCCAGTTACATGTTTGCTAAATGTTACGGGCGCGTTAGAGCGGTGGCCAGGCAATTAATTAAGAATATATTGTGCTCTACTGTTCTTTGAACCACTGGTGTTAATGTGTCACAGGTGCGGGTAAAGAGAGCGACCTGCGCCGCCATTCCTCCGTGAGTGACGTGCCTCTGGACAGCAACGTGCTGCGTAAAGTCGCCTCCCTCACACTGGACAAGGCTACACTGGAGCAAAAAGTCATCAAGCCTAAGTTTGTGCCCGAGAAGTTGGACTTTCAGCTGTACGAAAAGTTTGAGGGTAAGTTTTCACATTTCATTCCTTTAATAGCGAGAGCTGTTGTAGCGGACATCATGGGACGTTCCAGGCCAGGCACTTTGAAATGAGCGAATGTCATGACCTCTAGATCACTTTTTGAGGGATCGTTAATTTCTTTGCGCATTATGTAATAGGTCTGTGCGTGCGTGCATGTGTGAATGTGTGTGTGTGTGTGTGTGTGTGTGTGTGTGTGTGTGTGTGTGTGTGTGTGTGTGTGTGTGTGTGTGTGTGTGTGTGTGTGTGTGTGTGTGTGTGTGTGTGTGTGTGTGTGTGTGTGTGTGTGTGTGTGTGTGTGTGTGTGTGTGTGTGTGTGTGTGTGTGTGTGTGTGTGTGTGTGTGTGTGTGTGTGTGTGTGTGTGTGTGTGTGTGTGTGTGTGTGTGTGTGTGTGTGTGTGTGTGTGTGTGTGTGTGTGTGTGTGTGTGTGTGTGTGTGTGTGTGTGTGTGTGTGTGTGTGTGTGTGTGTGTGTGTGTGTGTGTGTGTGTGTGTGTGTGTGTGTGTGTGTGTGTGTGTGTGTGTGTGTGTGTGTGTGTGTGTGTGTGTGTGTGTGTGTGTGTGTGTGTGTGTGTGTGTGTGTGTGTGTGTGTGTGTGTGTGTGTGTGTGTGTGTGTGTGTGTGTGTGTGTGTGTGTGTGTGTGTGTGTGTGTGTGTGTGTGTGTGTGTGTGTGTGTGTGTGTGTGTGTGTGTGTGTGTGTGTGTGTGTGTGTGTGTGTGTGAATGTGTGTGTGTGTGTGTGTGTGTGTGTGTGTGTGTGTGTGTGTGTGTGTGTGTGTGTGTGTGTGTGTGTGTGTGTGTGTGTGTTTGTGTGTGTGTGTGCGCGTGTGTGTATGTGCGTGCGCGCGCGCGCGCGTGTGTGTGTGTGTTTTGCCACTCTCGCGTTCTCAATTTGGTCCGATTTTAATTGAATTTGGCAAAAAAAAATCAATTTTAGTAACAGCTTGAAAAATTTTATTACTCAGCAAAATTTCTTTCAGTAGTTTCAAAATGGCGGCGTTTCAAGTACTAAAAAATATAAAAACTTTTTATCTTACACTTCTTGGAAAATCCTGGTTTCTGCAACGGGTATAAATTAACATTAAAATTTTTAAAATTCTGTTAAATAAAATGCGAAAATTAAGTAAACGCCTGTGGCTATCAGTGTTTATTTCGTATTTCCAATGCAATAAGTACGGAAATGTCTGTTCATTTTCTTACTTTAGAAGTAGCCTGATATACGCTAATTTATGTCAATTTTATTCATACTTGGCACTAAAAGCTTGGACAAGTTTATTATCCAACAAAATCTTTTCCAACAATTTTAAAACGACAGCCATTTCGAAAAAAAACTACAACTTTTGTAACCTCACAAGTTTGATTCAACGATGGGCTTAAAATATACGTTAATGTAATTTGGTTTCAGAATCAGTGTGATTTCAAAATTTAAGAGCTAATTTAAAGTCGATTTTTACGGTGTTAAAATCAGATTTTCAAAAAATTGTAAGGCAAACAATTATTATTATTATTATTGTTTTTTTTTTTTTTTAATTCACTGTCATCATGTCTGCAAGAAGTTTAACAACAATAATCTACAAAAACTTCTGCTTGATAAATATCATATAGTCTGTTATTGTTTCCGATAGAAAATAATTTAAGAGGATTTTTGAAAAGGAACCCTGTGTTCCTTGGTGGGGGAATTTTTGGGAAAAGCTGGTATTTTAGACATAAAACATTTTTTTAAATGAATTTTGTATTAGCTGCGCAGTTAATACTTTAAAAAAAGTAATAAGACTGCAAGTCTTATAACCGATATACTTTAACCGGTATACTTTAAATCAAATGATTATAATACTATGATTAAGTGATTATAATGACTAATACCGATTATGTACGATTACAGTTACTTCTAGTTATGAGTATTACTAATACAGATTAGAACATAGATTACAATTACATCTAGGTATCGCGTACCTACACCGATTACAAACGATTACAGTTACGTTTAGGTATCGCGTACTAATACAAATTACATACATTACAATTACACCTAGGTATCGCATACTTATACCGATTACAAACGATTACAGTTACGTTTAGGTATCGCGTACTAATACAAATTACATACATTACAATTACACCTAGGTATCGCATACTTATACCGATTACAAACGATTACAGTTACGTTTAGGTATTGCGTACTAATACAAATTACATACATTACAATTACACCTAGGTATCGCATACTTATACCGATTACAAACGATTACAGTTACGTTTAGGTATTGCGTACTAATACAAATTACATACATTACAATTACACCTAGGTATCGCATACTTATACCGATTACAAACGATTACAGTTACGTTTAGGTATTGCGTACTAATACAAATTACATACATTACAATTACACCTAGGTATCGCATACTTATACCGATTACAAACGATTACAGTTACGTTTAGGTATTGCGTACTAATACAAATTACATACATTACAATTACACCTAGGTATCGCATACTTATACCGATTACAAACGATTACAGTTACGTTTAGGTATTGCGTACTAATACAAATTACATACATTACAATTACACCTAGGTATCGCATACTTATACCGATTACAAACGATTACAGTTACGTTTAGGTATTGCGTACTAATACAAATTACATACATTACAATTACACCTAGGTATCGCATACTTATACCGATTACAAACGATTACAGTTACGTTTAGGTATTGCGTACTAATACAAATTACGTACGATTACAACTACACCTAGGTATCGCATACTTATACCGATTACAAACGATTACAGTTACGTTTAGGTATTGCGTACTAATACAAATTACGTACGATTACAACTACACCTAGGTATCGCGTACTTATACCGATTACAAACGATTACAGTTACGTTTAGGTATTGCGTACTAATACAAATTACATACATTACAATTACACCTAGGTATCGCATACTTATACCGATTACAAACGATTACAGTTACGTTTAGGTATTGCATACTAATACAAATTACATACATTACAATTACACCTAGGTATCGCATACTTATACCGATTACAAACGATTACAGTTACGTTTAGGTATTGCGTACTAATACAAATTACATACATTACAATTACACCTAGGTATCGCATACTTATACCGATTACAAACGATTACAGTTACGTTTAGGTATTGCGTACTAATACAAATTACATACATTACAATTACACCTAGGTATCGCATACTTATACCGATTACAAACTATTACAGTTACGTTTAGGTATTGCGTACTAATACAAATTACGTACGATTACAACTACACCTAGGTATCGCGTACGAATACTGTTTACTTAGTAACCACATGAATGCAGAAATCAGAGAACCATGTTACTGTATAAGATTAACTTACAAATATCAGAATATATATACAGTAAGGGTTACTTATTTGGAGTAGCAGTTTTACAAATATATATATATAGGCATATTCATAATTATTTACTACTTGAAAACCACCTAACGAAACAACATCTTATCGACCAATATCACTTTTGCCAAGTATGTCAAAATTGTTCGAGAAACTTTTGTTAAAAAGACTAAAACCCATTATCGAAGATTCTAAACTCATCCCAGATCATCAATTTGGGTTTCGAAATAAACACTCTACAATTGATCAGGTCCATAGAATTACTAATGTAATTGAACAATCGTTAGAAGAAAAGAAGGTCTGCTCAGCAATATTCTTAGACGTTTCACAGGCATTTGACAAAGTTTGGCATGAAGGTCTGAATTACAAACTTAAATTATTCCTTCCTGTTCAATATTCAATGATACTGGAATCTTATATATCAGAAAGATATTTCAGGGTTAAGCAAGAAGACGCCTATTCTAACTTGAAGGAAATTAAAGCAGGAGTGCCTCAAGGCAGTGTTTTGGGGCCAACCTTTATCTTTTGTACACCCGTGATTTACCAACTTTTTGAACAAAGTATAGTTGCTACCTTTGCTGATGACACAGCAGTTTTATCTGTTGGTGACAATAACATTGAATCGATCAGACAACTTCAAACAGCTATAAACCAAATACAAACCTGGACTAAAACGTGGCGAATTAAAAACTTAATGAAAGCAAATCTGTGCATATCGATTTCACTAATAAGCATATCGAGCACAAACCCGTTTATATTAATCACCAAGTGGTTCCATATGCGAACACAGCTAGATACCTTGGCATGACGTTGGACGCTAAACTCAGGTGGAAACCCCATGTTAAGAAAAAGCAAGAGGAGTTAAAATTAAAATACAGAAAGTTGCATTGGTTGTTGGGTCGTTGTTCCTCCTTATCAGTGTATAACAAAGTATTGATATATAAGCAAGTCCTTAAGCCCTTGTGGTCCTATGGTATCCAACTGTGGGGTTGTACTGCCCAGAGTAATAGAGATATCATTCAGCGATTTCAAAATAAGGTACTTCGGGGTATAGTTGATGCCCCTTGGTACATCAGGAATGAGAACATACATAAGGTCACATTAGTTAAGTGACTATTAATTATATACTAAGGGATTGTCAGTGGATTGACCTTAGTGGAATGTTGTATCGTAGTAGTTTAGGTTAAGGACAAATAGCTTATTAGTGTATTACTAGATTGCTATAATAAAAAAAAAAAAAAAAAACTTGCATTCACCATTAATTTAATACCAGTGAGCGTGCGACTTTTCACAGTTAATGGGAAAAAGAAAACGAATTATATACAACAATGTACAGCAAGAAGTTTTACAGTTTTATAGCACCTCTTTATAAACAATGCTAGAAGTGACAAGAGAATCCTCAGTCAAGTTTTGTTCGGAAGTTTCTTCTATAGCTACTTTCACGTTTGCGAAAGACTTAATTCTTGCAAAAGCAACGCACAATTAATGCCCGTGAGAAAAAACTAGTTTGGGAAGGTAAATAAAATACCTGATTTATCGATCTTAAACAAGTATAAATGATGTAGATAAAATAATTCAAGTTATACCACTGGCTGTTATTTAATTACTATAATACACTAGTCTTTAATTCAATAATTGTATTTTAAGATTACTGTACGTATCTTCCTAAGTAAAATCGTTGCAAAACCATGTAAGGCTTACTATTTCTTGTTAATATGAACTTCTGTTAAAATAGATGTTATAGTTATATTTAATACTTGTATAACCTCTTAATAAAACAATGTCGTTTATTATTGTTAGGTTATTTAATACAATATGCCTTATTTTGATGTTCTAATTTCGTATTTAAAACTATAACCTATAAAATTAACACTGTATTTTAGTGAAATATTTTTAAAAGGGACCTACCATAACCACATTTTACATTACAGTATTTACTGTTTACTAAAAGTAGTCTTTTATTTATTAACATTTACATATTAGAACTTGTCTAGATTACCTTACCGAGTGTACTTTCAAAACTGATTCTGTCAATAATTATTTAAGTTTTTGATACAGTAATAATTAAAATTTAACTTTCAACAATGTTTTTTTTTAGCAATCAGCTGTTTTGGTACACATGCCTGCATTGTGTTGCGCTCTCACGGGGACACGTTTAGTGCTCCTAGAATTGTGTTTACAGACCTTTTATCGGTTTTAAATCGGTTTTATTTTATTGTAAAGCCTTAAAATGGAAAATTATGAGGCGTAAGAGTTCCCTGATGCTGTGACGAACTTATAGGAATTCCATATATGTAGTTTCAATAATGTAGATCTTATTTTTGGTACACAACCGATCGGAATGCTTAGCAAAGTAATATAAGAAAGATGTATCATGAAATTTTAATAATAAAGTTTAATAAATACTAACATAGACGGTATTATGTTTAGCCTACTCCACGAAATTTGAAGCAAAATGAAATGTAATAGTTATTAAGAAATTGTAATTTACGCCAATCTAATCACCATAGCACACAAAACTAACATATTTTTGAAAAGTAAATTGAGTACTCGTGCAGTATGCAGGTTATGGCTTTGTAACTACAAGTAATCGTTTCTATTACTGACTACTGGAAGTACTGAGCACCAGTGGGACAGCGAGAGAGAGAGAATGTGCGAGAGAGAGGTCGAATCCCCACTCTCTCACCACAGCTCCCTCCTTTTCCTTCACTATCTCTGAGTAGTAGTTGTAGACTCACATTGGCCGACTCTGTTTCATACCAGTGTTAATACCAGTGAGCGTAATTTACGTTGGAGGGAGCTTGAGGGGAATTCTCCTACATTTTTTTAACAACTAAGTCACATGACTTATCAAGTGATATTTCATTCACTAGAGTCAAGTACATGAAGGTATTCCCAAGATCCGACCTATCAGCCAGACCCCCACTTCACTAACACATCAAATCACAAGGCTTAGTCCTTTTCAATCTGCGCTGATCCTGACTGGTCCTTAGGAGCGGCAGTACTTCCACATTAGAATGTGTCGCCAATCTCTTTTTACGTTTCGTTGCATGTCATTTAATTTCTTCTACAACGGTAGGAACTCCCAAGTCCCGATGAATATCGTCATTTCGTGCATACCATGGAGCATTGCAGATACTTCGCAGTACTTTGTTTTGAAATATTTGGATCATCATCGCATTTGTTTTCTTGGTACAACCCCACAGTTGGATACCATATATCCACACAGGCTTTAGAACTTGCTTATATATCAGCAGCTTGTTTTGCAAAGAGAGTTGTGAATGCCTTCCCAAAAGCCACTGCATATTCTTGAATTTAATTTTCAGCTCCTGCCTATTTTTTTTTTTTTTTTTTGACATGTTCCTTCCACCTAAGTTTTGCATCCAAATTCATTCCAAGATATTTAGCTGAATTCGCGTATGGAATTCTTTTTAAGTTGATAGTGACTGCCATTGGAACAACTTTACGATTTGTAAAGTTTACGCACTGATTTACTCTCATTCAGCTTGATCCTCCATTTCTCTGTCCACTTGGTGATCTTATTAACAGAATTTTGTAACTTGTTAGTTGCGTCTTCCACATTTTCCGTAACTGCCATTACAGCTGAAAAGGTGGCCATAGTGGTGTTCTCCATCACTGGTATATCCCGTGTGTAAATCAAGTACAGTACTGGGCCCAGAACACTTCCCTGGGGCACTCCAACATGTGTCTCTTTAAGGTCGGAATACTCATCTTCAACTTTAACTCTAAAGTACCGACCTACTAGTTAAGACTTTAGTATAAGGTACCACTCGTAGCTCAACGTGTTGTAAACTTTATATAGAAATCCCTGGTGCTACACCGTGTCAAAAGCCTGCGACACATCCAGGAATATACTTGAACAAACTTGCTCGGCTTCTAAGGATTTTTCGATTGTATTGACAATTCTATGGACCTGATCTATAGTTGCGTGTTTCCTTCTGAAACCGAATTGGTGGTCTGGAATCAAGTTTCTTTCTTCTGTAAGTGTCTGTAGTCTCTTAAGTAGGAGTTTCTCAAATATTTTTGAAGTTACAGGCAGTAGGGAAATTGACCGATAACTTGCACCTTCGCTAGGGGTTTGCCAGGTTTTGGGATCATAATTACGTCTCCCACTTTCCACTGACTTGGCACATATTTTAATCTAATAGCTGCGTTGATTAGTTGAAGAAGTTTCTTTACTGCTATTACAGACAGTTCTTTAATAATCTTACCAGTTATAAGGTCATATCCTGGAGCTTTTTTCACATTCAAATCAGTCTTAATTGTTAGGTTTAATTCTTTAAGGGTAACTAAGGGGCTTTCTAATCTGTCTCTTTTAATTTGTAATGTAACATTCTCTTCCATTGTCTTCCTTGGAAAGGGTTGAAAAATTCCTTCCAGATGTCTGGCGAACAGGTCAGCTTTCTGTTTGGCAGGACTGCTCAGCACCACTCTTTGTTCTTATTGGTGGGTTTTGGATTGTAGGCCTCTTCAGTCTTTTTGTAGTTTTCCACAAGGAGTACTCGCTATCTTTATCCGTAGAGAGCCCATTGAGAAAGGAATTGATGGTTTCGTTTTTGTTTTCTTTAATGAAATTCTTAAGCCGCTTAGTTAGGAAATTTAAAGCAGCTTTATCTTGAGGCGCTCTTGATCTTTGCCATTTTGTCCTCGCTTTACGTTTTTCAAAACAAGTTCTCTAATTTCAAGAGGGTAAGTTGCTACATTCATAGCTCTTCTCATGACCGGGGTATTGTGCCATGCTGCTTGTTGTACTACTTCCGCAAAATTATCTACATTACATTCCAATTTCTCCTACATGCGCGAGAAATTCTCGCACAAGTCGTTTCAAAAGTGCCGGACTAAAACGTGTATAACATTCCCAGCCGATAAGCTCGGTGCTTTGTAGGCATTGTAATCGCATACTACACATTTTCGATACCGATTAATTTCGATTCTTTCTAGTAAACGGTTACAAATACTCGATACTCAAATACCATCTCACCTCTACGCGCCAGTCGTCAGTCAGAACATCGTGCGGACTGTACCGCTTATAGCGTACGGTTAAGTGCTTTGATGCCCTTAAACATAAAATGTCTTTTGAATCGTGTTCTACTTTTACTGACACTGCGAAAAGTCGAACAACTTTAAAAAAACTGGTTTTTCGAGATTTTTCGGACCTAATGTCGAAATTAAAGAAGGGGGGACATTAAAACTTGAACTATCGGAGAACTGGCGGCTTTGTATAAACAATATGTACGAAAACTTATATATTCGGAATCGTTATAACTTCTAGGTTCAAATGATACTCCACACTAGATGAATAAAAATAACAAATATTTTTACCCTGAACTACCCCTATTTTTTTTTTTCGTCAACTCTATATGGGATCGGATCGCTAAAAAGACAGTTTTCTCTAAATTTTATAGTGATTGTTAGATTACGGACCCCAACAAAAGTGTCTGTCTCATGAAACTGTATCATTATGCAACACGTAAATACGCATTTCGCCAACGGGAGGCACTGGTATACAGTTGGCTTTTGTCACAACAATGAACGCCTAATTCAAGTTGTTCCGTAATACAAACTTGTAAGACGTGAAGCATATTCTCCTACTTGCAGGCGTTATTCTTTATGTGAATTTATTACTACATAGAAAGATTAAATATTACAATTTGTATTTTATGCACCAATTTTTAAAAATATTGTTCTCAGTAAGTTTGGTATAGTTTCAAACAAAATCTTTGAAAAAATATTTTCAAAACTACGATTTTTTGTATTTTGCTTAAAAAATAGCTGTATAGTTTATATTTATTATTATTATTATTATTATTATTATTATTATTATTATTATTATTATTATTATTATTATTATTATTATTATTATTTGAAACTTAATTAAAATTTTTTTTAGAAATAAATTATCCATGAATTTTGTTCAAAAATGTTATGTGTTTATTGTCGTTTAACAAAGTTATTGTACTGCAAACCAACAACACTAGTTTTTTTGCATAAAATGTTGTCTTACGTCTGCTACCTAACCAATTTTGCTCCTTAATTTGGTTCCCAACAATTACAGTAAGACTTATTCGAAATCGTTCGCTAGCCGTAGCTCGAAAACAAAACGTTTCCAGACCTATTTTTACGAACTTTTTTAATATTCTCACCAGTACAATGTGTTATGTATGTAGTTACAGCGTGTCTAAGGTTAAGCTCCAAAGACATAAGATAATACAAAAGGGAAAATTATTACTGAATGGTGATGCATAGGAGGAGGTAGTTCAACTAAACAGCTGATTTCCCACCACAACTGTTCCTCCAGTAATATAAATTCAAGTGAGGTTGTGTTATGAATTTAAATATATTATTTATTGTAATTTCATTGTTAATAATGAAATATAGATGCACAACCGACAATTATGTGATGAATACAAACAACTATAGTCATTATTGTTATTAATCTTCTTATAATTATCAATTGTTTAATGCCTTGCGAGTTTAGACTAAACAATTCCAATTGATATTGGAGACTGAATTGTTTATTTACAAGAATCACAAAGCGGCTGGAATCGATAGTTGGCGGTCGAAGGCTTCGGCTGTAATTTATCCTGTAAATAAAATCTTCAAAGGCTCCTCAAAACGACGTAGAGAACAGGATCAGTGCACGTTTCATGGTTCTGGGTCTTACAGTGATGGCCGCTTTATACATATTTTCCTGTTGAAAATTAGAAAAAAAACTATAGATTTAAAAAAAATTTTAAACCCTTCGTGTGTATAGCTTGGGATTGTTTATGTCCCCGCCCGATTGTTCAAAACTCAGGTTGGCAACCCTACAATACACGCGTTATCTCGTAAGTCAAACAATATTTGCTTGTGGAGATTTATAACTTGAGAACAAAGATAAGGTAGAAGATGGTCGTAAGTCAAGTCACGGCTCGCTGTATAGATGTAGGAAAAGTTTCAAAAATCAGGCGTACCAACACCAACACAGCTAGCCGATTATGGTCACAGTAGGTAGGCTGTGTGATATGGCGCAAGCGGTTATGAGCAGTACTTCGCCTTCTGTTACATTCAAAGGTAGGGTTACAATAAGTATAGTGTGTTATTGTCATGTATTATAGAGTATTAACAAACAGGTTTCGTGGAAAAATTTTACGTGGAAACACAAGTTACTTTGATAAATATGTAAAAGTGTTATTTATTCGTAGGTGGGCAGAAATGTTTAAGGTTATAGAATATTTTGTTTGAGATTAATTAATGCTGTTATGTAATAATTATTTTGATTGTGTAATGATTGTTGTCAAGTAATACTGAGTGAACAAAATTTTTGCTGGTCTCAAAAACTTATCGGAATTTTTTTCTGAAAGAACGGTAAATTGCATAAAAAAACTGTGGTTTATGAAAAGTAGTTTTTTTACAAAATAACTTTTTAGTAAATTTCGATTATTGGAAAATGATCTATTGCTGCGTCTCTCGTGGTAAATACCAGACCTGGGACTTTGATATGAGTGCTGATCCTGATTGAGGGTTTGTTAATTTTTTTTATAAGTGTGTGTGTGTGTGAGAGAGAGAGAGAGAGCGAGAGCACTTTCACATTTGCAAGTTCGGTTTGATTTGATTCAAATTTGGCACAAAAATCGATTTTGGACATGTTTGTTTACCTGTGAACACTGTGTGTGTTACCCTTTAACCATTTGAAATTTTATCAAATTCAAAACTTCTTTACCTTGCACTTGTATCAAAATTTGATTTTACCATCATAATCAGCATTAAAATCAATTTTAAAATTTCAAAATCCATTGATGTTAAAAAAATGATTTTGACTGTGGTCAGGATTAATTTTGGTGTTTCAAATATAATTTTAAAGTTTTAAATACTAATTTATGCAGGTTTCAGTACTAAATATCAGATTTTGAAATGATTGTAAGATTAAAAAAATGTTACAAATTCGCTTCCATCATGTCAGAGTACAGCTGCATGTGACATGAATGCAGGCTCACACAAACTATAAACAGTATTGAAAATACTGTTATATAAATGTGGCATGTTTTTCAGACATGGAGGCGAATTTTTAAGCATTTCTAATACATGGTTTCAATAATGTTTTTGTCTTGTTCTTTTTTGAAAATCTAATTTTACCATTATTATAACCATAAAGATTCTCTTAAAGTGGTAGTCTGTTTGAATTTTCAAATTATACCAAAAATACGAAAATGCTTTCTGCACAATGTCCTCAAGTTTGTTTTCATATTTTCAGTGTTATGAATAAATTCGCTAAGTGCGATTATGATAGTGAAATTAGATTTTGTATAAGTAAAATAGTTATGGGTTTTTTTAAGGTTTATTATGATGGTTGTCATTTTGAAACCATCGAGTTGCAGAATTTTAGCAATTAAATCTTAACACACAGAAATCCAAGATTTCTTTGATACTAAATATTGAGACAACATTTTTATCACATTTGTAATGTCAAAATGCAAAAACATCGTGTTCGATGTTATATTGACTTTGATGGATTTTAACATTATCATGATGTTTTTTCTATTGATACTCATTCTCGCCATAAATCTTTTTTCTATATACTTCTTGGACATAGGTTACAAGGCATTTCCATGAAAAGGGAGACAAAACAGAAACAATATTTTTTATAATAAAGTAACAGCTGATCTATAATAGTGTTGTTAATTAGTTGGCAAATTTTGGTAACACTGTTTTAATATAGACATTTAATTTTGTATAGCCTACCATATTCTACACCTAACTACAAACACTTAAAAAAGAGCACAAGAAACTTTATTTCATTTTTAAGGTGAATATCAACATTGTCTTTTAAATGTGGGAAAAAATTGAACCTTGTACTTAACTGAATTTAACCAATACATAATGTATCATGATGAGTTACCAACCTAGTAGTAATATTTCTTTTACCAAAATACTTTTTCATTAAATTTTTAAATAATGAGTTGTGTGTTTTGCCAGATATTAAACTAATCTGTTATACAAAAATTAATTGTGTTTATAACTACAAACAGAAAGTTAACGGTAAATTTACTAATCTTTGAAATATCACTTTCTGTAAGTTATTACGAAATTTAAACATTTGGTTATCATGGACTCGCCTTACAGTGAAAAGTAAAATAAAGTCCTTTTAATAATAAATATTAATTGTTGCTTTTATTATGGCAGTAACAAGTTTTAAAATACAAAAACAAATGTTTTGTGGTGTGCAGGTCAAATGTTGATCAACTGGTTCGTATCGTCATTTGCTGACGACCATTACCTCAGGTTTTGCCTGAAGACTCAAGACTTCAGGGTATTGGCTACTCAGTTCTGTACACACCTCCTGGCTGCTGGAGTACTTAGACAACTGCCAGACAAAGATGTTCCTCAGGAGGAAGCATTGTTCCAGGTTAGTAGCCTAATATAGTTTGTATATAGCAATCAGACCAGCCTGAAAAGTAGGAGATAAGGATCTCTGTAAACACTCTATTAATTTCTTTATTTTTTTCCAAATATTTTATTCTTTACTTTCAGTTGGTAAGGAGTCGATACTTTGACAGGATTGATAATGAATTTATCAATCCAACTTAATTTATCAATAGCAACTGAATGTTGCCATTTTAACTCTTTCAGTGCCATGAACATGTTTTATGATTTTTTTTAAGTGGACACACAGTATATAATAACAATATATATATATATACACGAGGGTTGATCAAATATAAACGAGACTGACTTTCTAAAAACTTTTCCGTTGGACATTGAACTCTAAAGGGTGGGGTTTCAGGTAGCCTGGAAGGTTTGGGACGGGCGTGGACGGGCAACATTTCCGTTCGGACCCTTCAGTATAAAACTATACAATGAGTGAGAGTGAAGTGCACGTTTCCGTGGAGCAGAGAATTATTATTAAGTTTTTGGTCAAGGAGGGGGGTCAATCCGACTGAAATCTTTCGTAGATTGACGGCTCAATACGGGGACAGGACCCTGTCAAGAGCTTGCGTTTTTGCTTTGCACAAGGAATTCGCCGAAAGACGGGAAGCAGTAGAAAACCTGAAGGCCAAATTACGATCGTCGGCCGGGAAGGTAATGGCCACTGTATTTTTCGACAATTAAAGCGCCTTTCACGTCGATTTCCTCCATCAACGACGCACAATAAATGCACAATATTATTGCGATGTTTTAGAGGCTGCAAAACAGTCTTTTCAGTGAGGAAAAGGAAATCTAAACCGCGAAACGTCATTCTTCTTCACGATAATGCCCGACCACATTCGGCGAACGCTACGAGGCTTAAACTCGATCAAATTGGCTGGGAACCAATGGAACATCCCCATACAGTCCAGACTTATCACCCTGCGACTATCACCTGTTTGGGCCACTCAAAGGCGGCGCTTGGAGGCCAGCGTTTGAAGACAATTCTGCGGTGGAGACCTTCGTGCTCCAATGGCTCAATGAACGCCGAGAACTTTTACGAAGATGGAATTAAAAACTTCCAATCCGGTGGGAAAAATGTGTTACTCGTATGCGAGACTATGTAGAAAAATAAGTTGTATCAAGAATAATTTGTAAGTAAGCAATAAATTTTTAAAAATCAGTCTCGTTTATATTTGATCAACCCTCGTATATATATATATATATATATATATATATATATATATATATATATATATATATATCAAAACTCTTGGTCAGCTATACAATTCACCAGTTCCTGTCAGTTTCTACCTGAATCATCCACCATTTATTGAAGGTGAAGCTAACCTCTCCTTCTACCACAGACAGGCAAACTCTTGAGTTGTGCAGAAAAAACAACACATGAACTAGATTTTGATCTCACATTTAACACATTATACTGGCTAGGTATAGCGCCTTAGTCTGCTCGGTGGTTTGACCAGTCTGAAATTGTTTGGTTATGTTAAACAACTTACTGTTAACTGATTGATATTTTTTTATTTACTTTTGAAAAACATTATTCAGCTAAAGAAGCTAGGATTGGATTTAGAAAAACAGATATCCAGTAAAACTGAACGTTGGCACTGAAAGGGTGTTGTTGGAATTCAGTTGCTTTAACTTTCTCAGTATATGAAGTATAAAGTATGAGACTAGGAAAAAATTGGATAAATTTTGTATTAGTGTAGTCTGTAATATGAAGTATGTCCATAAAGTATGATCTGTTTGTATTTTTTGCTATGGCAGAGCAGCTATCACATTTCAAGGAATGGATGGTAGTTGTTCTGAGACAAGGAGAAAGAGATGACACTATTTTAACATCCCTGTTTGTTGTTTACGCTTTGTAGTGTTCCTTTAGGGTAGCAAAGTTGATTAAAAATCCTGGATTCCTTCTTGTAGGATTAGATCTGTAACTTGTTGTTTTAATGGGAACAACACTAAACAAGACAGATCTGCCAGATAGTAGCTAGGGATGAGATTTGGGTCACTTATGAAACCCCTGAACCAAAACAACTATCAATAGAAAGGAGGCACTTTGTAACCAGCAAAGACTAAACCAAAGCAAATCTTGACAGATATGACATTTTAGTGGTAGGTTTTTTTTGTTTTGAAGGGAAACCTCAGTGCAAATGTTTATTGTGAGATGATTAGGAAAATGTGCTGTTAATACAGAATAAGTGATGAGGAATGTTAGACAATACAGGGATCTCACACTGTGAATGTGACATGATAACTTTAGCTGGGACTAGTTTGACCTCCTTCCATACTGATGTTGCACTTAGCAACTTCTATCTGTTTTTGCACCTGAAATCGTTCCCTGGCGGATAGAACTTCAAGGATGTTACATTGTTGACAGCACATGCAGAAAAGTTTTATGAGAAGTTAACAAGTGCCTACAAAGGTGAAAGCAAAGTAGAAAAATATTTTTTTAAGGTTTTGTAAATTTTTTTGCAATAAATACTTTTTCTGTACTAGTTTTGTTTTTATTAAAAAAAAGTTTCTGTAGTTCCAAAAAGTCCTGTTTCTGGCCATCTGGATCGTGGGGGTTCTATGAAGGAGGTATAGAGGCAGAGGAGAGGAAATTTACTTATTGCTGGGCTTGTGTTACTAACGGAACTACAACATGTGTCTAGCTAGGACAGTGATCTTAAAAAATAAAACGAAATAAAAAACTACATGTTTCATGTGTAATAATTACATTTCATGAGAACAAAATGTAAAAGCGTTTACAAGTGAGTTAAAAAAAATTAACTCATTTATATGCACCGTTTTGTCTTTTCTTCTCTTAATTATTAGACACAAACTACGAGTATAAACAGTGATACTTAATGTGGTCCTGTTTTTTGCAGTAAAAGTGTGTGTGTGTTATGTGGGTCACGAAAAAAATTCTGGCTGAAAGTGGGTCCCATAACAAAAAAAAACTTTAGGAACTGCTGGAGTAGGAAATTGTCAGTAGTCACTCTTTGTGGCTGTCCAAGCGGAAAGGATTAAATTCTCTTGTTAACCTAAAGATATGAAGAAGGATATTCTGCTTCAGAAAGTTTGTTCACTCTTCTGCAATAGATAAGCATGTGTAGTGTGAGGTAACAGGTCTGCTTCTCACCTCACCTGTATATGTATGGATATATAAGTGTTTCACTATACAGGCATTCATTCACTACTCTATTTTTTTACAGCCAGATTTGATATATTACTGGTCACACACTGAAGTTGTCAACACGAGTCCTCCAACTCCAGGAAGGTTACAGACACTAGCGTGGCCACCTCCGTTATCACCTACGTTTACAAACGATGTTGGACTGGAACATAATGGAAACCATTCATATGCAACAGGTAAAATAGTGCACAATGTGAACCAATAACTGCTTCAGCCTAACTCTTCAAAAACAATGAAGACAAGCTTGAAAATACAAAAATGTATCTGACTGCACTCGGGGTTAATTTTCACATTTTCATTAAACTTAAGAAGTTTAAATGATTATTTAGGTAGATTTTAAAGCTGATTATTATTATAAAATCACACTTTCAAAAAGGTAATATAAAAAATTGTAATATTGTATTTTTTCAGAAATTTGCTTACATGTCTGGAAGTCAGCTGCCACAATTATTTATATATAATTGTGTGTTACATCAACAGGTCCTCCTGTCATACAGTAACCTATTAACCAATCTCAAGTCAAGTACAGTAAAATAATGTCTCAGCATGTAAAATAATGTCTTAAAACATGTTTTAAAGGTCAGGATTAGTGCAGGTTACAAGGTCTCCAATCTGAGTCTGACCTTATCATTCTTCATGAGTCTTACCATTATGGCTTATTTTCCAGTGGAGATTTGTTAATGAAGAGAATCAGTGGGTTGATTTTTAGTGGTACTGATAATACACAAACACATTCATAAGTGTAAGAAGTAGGCCTACATATATATTTACTACAAAAGATAAAATATTCACCTCAGAACATTTGATGGATAATAAATAATGTTAATAACATTTATTTACAGGAATCAATGCGAAACGAAATGAAGCTGAAACAATACTGGAGTTGGTACGGAAACTGAGTGAACACAAAGCTAGAATAGTAGAGTTGGAAGCTTCGGTAGAAAAACTTAATCAAGAAATAGAGAGGTCAAAGACTTTAGCTGATATACAGGTATTTGATATCATTTGTTTATATAGTCATGTAATTGTATTCAGTGTATTTCTGTAATGCACATCAGAAGGTGGTTATGAAAGTCAAAAGACTGTAAATGCGTACCTCAAAAATAAGTTACAACGTTTCTACTGATTCAATTCAGATTATGCTTATTAAATGGGTGATTTCAAAGGTTCACAGAGGTGCTGAGGCAGAGTTAGAAACCATTGTTTTAAACAACATACACACACACACACACTTTATAAGCTTAAATTATTAAATAAAATTACACCTGTCATGTCACTGTCTGTTTGCAGTTACTTGCTGAGAGGGTGCGAGCAGACTTTAACTCACCAGAAAAAGAAAAGAAATCCATCTGTTCTCCTGTAGTTGCTTTGAAATCTCCTGAAAGTATACCAATATTACCTTCACCTCCTTTATCATCTCCAGATGATTCAAAGGAATCTTCTGAAAATAAAACAGAACAAGTAGTTTCTGAAAATGTGGTGCCTTTACCTCCTTGTCCAAGGATGCCTGATATGGTCCCCCCTCCACCGCCTCCTCCACCTCCACCTCCACCTCCACCTTCCATACCAGAAATGGCCACTCCTTCTACACTGCCTGAAAATATCCCACCTCCACCACCTTTACCTTCAGTGGAACCTCAACCTCCAGTTATGCCAGCAGCAGGTCCTTTGCCACCTCCAATGCCAGTAGTGGTACCTCCACCTCCACCTCCACCGTTACCAGTATCAGGGATGGCTCCACCCCCTCCACCTCCACCAGTAACAGGGATGGTTCCACCACCTCCACCATTACCAATAACAGGGATGGCTCCACCCCCTCCACCGCTACCAGTATCAGGGATGGCTCCACTACTACCGGTACCAGGGATTGCTCCACCCCCTCCACCATTACCAGTATCAGGGATGGCTCCACCACTACCGGTACCAGGGATTGCTCCACCCCCTCCACCATTACCAGTATCAGGGATGGCTCCACCCCCTCCACCTCCACCAGTACCAGGGATGGTTCCACTTCCTCCACCTTCACCAACAGCAAGCAATAATGCACCAACACCATTTCCAACACCTCCAGTGGGAGGTTGGAATGCACAAAAAGCAAGTAAGTCTGTCGTAGTTTTCTACGGCATGCATTACAAAACATTTTGCTAATGTTAGTCTGTTTTGTGGTAGCATGGTAGTTTGTCATAATACTACATAAAGTAATTTTAATTCCTAATATAATGTAAATTAATTCCTAATTTAAGGCTCTGTATAAATTAAAGTTTATTTTTTAATGAACCCTTCAGTTGTAGCACAATTTTTATTCTAAAGTGAAGCACTCAACCCTTGACCAGGAATCTTAGATTTACTAATGATCTTTGTCTAACTAATGACCTGTGGTTCCAGGGTTGTCATTTCAAAACACTGGTATATAAATAACAAATGCCCTACATCCTGTATATCTTTACAAAAACTCTCAGAGTAGTTTACATGACTTTTGTGTTAAAAATAATTTATAATAAAAATGTCATGTATGAATATTTCATGACTGATTTTTGTAGAGTTCATAATAAAAAAAAAAGTATTTATAAGTTTATTCAGTCACACACGACTTTTCATTGCATTATAATAAATTACTAATTACAAAAATATTTTTTTTATTTGAACAAGAAGTCACTTGACAGTATTTATTCTATAGATATATTGTGCCATTTTTTTCATTAATGTCCAAACCACCTAGCCAACTGATGATGAATCAAAAATGTATTTAAAATAATTTTTGAAGATTTTTTAAGTAATAGTAAAAAGCTAATAAATTTGTAAAACAATTTTTTAAAGATTTCATAGTTAAAAAATAGTGCCAAATTTGTTGTCACCATGGAAACTGACAATTACATCTGAGGGACGCTTGAAAAGCTGTAACTGGAACAAAAAACACAGAAAGAAAGTAAATTCAAAGACTTGTTGTAAACCACCAAGAACTAGGAAAGTTTATGGGTAAAACAGTTACAACAGTGCAACGGGGAAGGTCAGTTCTAAGACAAAACCTTTACTCACACATTTCTTGAGGAGAGGTTTGAATAAGGTTTTTACTTAAGGACAATACTCATTTTAGATTTAAAAGACATGTCAAATATTTTGAAAATCTAATGTTGAAATCAGATTTTCAAAAAAGTGTAAGAAAAAATATATTGGGATATTGATATTTTTGGAAGTCCGTTTCCTTCATATCAATAAAACTGCTGTGCTCTGTAATTATTATCAATTTTCATTCATCAACAACATCTAGCGATGACTGAACACATCACTGTTATGTTCCACATTCTGTTTTCCATTCTCTAAATCTAAATTCTTCCTTTAAGATCCATCTATTTTTACAAAATCATTAGTTTCTCATTTGTTTTTGCACACCTCTTACATAGAAAATTTACATGACTGTGAGAGTATGTTAAACAATATTCTTATTAAGTTCTCAAGTAGATAGCTATAGTATAGATAGGCTGTAGGTCAGAATTAATTTATGTTATTCATTTGTTTTTGGCACAATAGTGGAATGCTTAGATTCAGGTAAGATAAATAAGGAACGAGAAGTTTATTTGACATTTGTAAGCTTGAATCACATGTTTTACATAGAGTACACATTACACAGTTTTTTTTTGCTTATATAAATTGTTTTTTTTTAAAATATAATATCAGTTAAAACGATGTCACAATAAATCTGAAAATTTTGCTTTGGAGCTAATGAAAAAAAATGTGTGTGTGTGTGTGTGTGTGAACGAAAATTAAAAAGAGCGTAATTTCTCAAGAAGCAAGAGGTTGAACTAAAGGGGTTAAATACAGCTCATTGTCCATTTCACCAAAGAAAGTAAGATGTGAAATTTGTAGTGCGTTCTAAAAGTGAGAAATGTTGGAACGAGTTTAGACTATCTTTAAAAAAGTTTTGCTGACCTAGCAGGCACTATTAATTTTACTACAGAGCTCTGTGATTGTGGAGTTAGAGTTGTATATTACAATTACTTTGAGTATTTAATAAAATGCTGTCATAAAATTAATTTTATATCAATTATTTAAAAAAAAAGATTAGAAATAATACTTATTTAGATTCAGGTACTTAGATTAAATAATACTTAGTTCAGATTCTGAAGAGGAATTTGAAAATATTTTGAACCTTTTAAGTTAAGGGGGAAACACAAGTATTGGATGAAATCATTTTTTTATATATATTCAAAAAATTAATGTTGTGATTTTACGCCTTGTTTCCAGAACTTGATGTCAACACATTTAAAATTCACTTAATAACAAGAAAAACCAGTTTTCAAAATTTTTCAATCTTAAGTGGAAAATTTGAAAAACAGATCAGTTAATGAAGACGACCAGTTGGAATAGATGAAAAGTTAGGTGCATTTCTAAAGCAAATAAGGCAACTTTTGTAATAGTTAAGTTAGTTAAATGTGTCCTTTTCATTTTCATATATTAAAACTTGACAAAATGTTTTTCATTACTGTAACATAGCCACCGAACCACATATTCAAATGATTAGGATTATATACCTATTCTTCCTGTCAGTGGTCTATCAACTCACCTCATAAAGGCTACACGGTTTCGAAACTTTATAGTTTCATCTTCAGGCCATACAAAATGTTAAATCCCTCTGTCAAGGTCGTCACAAAGTCAAACAAAACATTAAAACATATATCACAAACACTAAGCACAATTACACATTTAAAATATTTGGCTTGGCCAAGCTACACACTCGACTCATATGTCGTTACATTCCGGAATATTTTAAATGTGTAATTGTGCTTAATGTTTGTGATATATGTTTTAATGTTTTGTTTGACTTTGTGATGACTTCGACAGAGGGATTTAACATTTTGTATGGCCTGAAGATGAAACTATAAAGTTTCGAAACAGCGGTAGCCTTTATGAGGTGAGTTGATAGACCACTGACGGGAAGAATAGGTATATAATCCTAATCAAAATGTTTTTGTATAAGTATGCACCTAAAATATTAGTTCTCTTGAAAAACAAATGTAATTAACATAGTTTTCTTGTAAGTTAACGTGTAATCAAAGACAGGTTTTTAAAGTTTTATATTTAAAAGTGTTTTAGAGAAAGATTATTTTATAATCAGTTTTTAAAGAATGGTTTTAAAAGTTGTGTTTTTGACAAAGTGTAAAATAAATATTTTAAATAACACATTCAATTTTTCTATGTGGAAAAAATGAACATAGCTATTAATAAATATTAATTTATGATTAAGACTTCTGGAATTCACAGTACTGATACATAGAAATTTATAACACACTGACATAAATGATTTTGACAAAATAAACAATGAGTCAGTTTTGTTTGAAGATAAACAATGAGTCAAAAAATTTGAAGATGCGTGACATTGAATTCATGGTGAAAGAAGAGCTGTGACAGATATGTGTCTTGAAACATTCACTGTGAAAGCAATCACAACGAAAAATTCTTGGCCTCTTCGATACTTGCCAGGCTAGCTCACTTTGATCTCGCTTGAGTAGATAGCATTGTATTTCAAATACACTATACTGAATGTATGCATTTCACATCCCACATTCCTTGGTGAAATGGACAATGAGCCTAAAGCTCAGTTGTGTTCATTTTCTTCTTTGTTTTTTTGTAAATTATAATTTTCTTATTTCAAATTTTGTACAGAGTTAAATCATGTATGACAATCTAGTTGGGAATATGAGAAAATCAATTAAAACAAATTTTGAAAAGTTTTCTTTTACTTGGTAGTGACCAATTTTTTTTATAACAGCTTCCGAACTGTGAATTAAAAGGAATATTTAGGTAGGCCTGTACCATACAAGTTCAAGAGAGTTGGTGTGTTTTGCTGCACTATTATTTGTTCTGTTATTGCTTATGACTGCCAAACCAATTGGACTTGGAAGACAATCGTGTAATTATAAAAATATGTTTGGACTCTTTGATTGCACAATAAAGCAATACTGATATTAAATCTTGCATGATAAAGCAAAAATATTAAATCACTTGTTTAAACACTCACTATGAAAGATTAAATTTGTAAATTTATAAATTCTTATAATTAATTTTTTTAACCTTTATCTTTTTTCATGGCAAGCAGAATTTTGAAACATTAATGTATTTAATTTGCTTCTCATATTTCGTGAAGTAGTTTATGCAGTATTAATATTTGTTGCAATATTATTTGCTTTAAAACTTATTTAAGTTTGACCTGTGGTTTTAAGTTTCAAATTTGTTCCAGTGTTCAGAAAACAACCTGTGATCCCACCTTCTGCAATGAAACCTTTGTATTGGACGAGGCTTGTTGTACCAGTTGTGCCTCAAGACATCAGTACTGCTCAGAATCAAACGTAAGTGTTGTCTGTCTATAAATACCACAAAATCTAGTGTGTCAGGAGTGTCACATTTTCTTTTGATCTGTAGACCTGTATGTGGGTCTAGTAGAAACTCAACATTCATTTGGGAAATGTTATATATTTCATTCTTTTCTTTCTAGTCAGTTTTTGTCTGCAAATTCTATGTTTTGAACTTGTATTATTTTTATATGTATTTACTTTCTCACTATAAAAACACATAAAGAAAGAATGACCATTGTGGAAAAAATTTAAGGGCTTTCATACCAGAATATGTCGTTTTGGTCTTGATGTTTGTTTATGTGTTTCTGTACATGTGGAAGACTAAACTGTTGACAAATTTTGTTCAGTTATGACCAGAATAAGGAAAGGTATACTGTATTTTATTTCAAATTGTTCTGTTTTGAATATTTTTATAATTTCAAAGGTTAAAATAATTTATTGGTAGCTCTTATAAAATTACTGCCAAAATTGAAAATATTATTAACAACAAACATCAAATTTTGGAGATATACATACATACATATATATATATATATATATATATATATATATATATATATATATATATATATATATATATATAAAATATATATATATAATATATATATATTCCATTTCAGTTTAGTACAGGCTTACCTTCCTAATTTGAAATAAAAGATTATAATGGTGTATTATGGGGCGAGGTCCGGTGAATAAGGGGATGATCAAGGATAGTGATTGAATTTTTAGCCAGAAACTGGCGAACAATCAAAGCCGAATGTGCGGGTGCATTGTCTTGATGAAGAATCCATCCATCGTTTTGAGTCAAATGTGGTACTTTGATGCGCTTTCGATCTCTCAAACGCTTGAGAACGTTAAGGTAGAACTCAGAATTTACCGTTTTTCCTCAGGAAGGAATTCATGATGAACAACACCTTTGATATCAAAGAAAACCAGGAGCATGACTATGATTTTTGATCGGCTTTTCCTTGATTTTTTGTTCGAGCTTCTCCTGTTGCTTTCCACTCCATGCTTTGCGATTTCGATTCGAGGTCATACTCGAAAAACCACGATTCATCACCAGTGATAACCCTATTTAAGAATCAACATCATTTTCCATGGAATTTTTCCAGTCAGTAACACATTCGACTCTTCTCAACTTTTGATGCGGAGTCAGCAGTTTTGGCACGACAAATTTTTAAAAATAATGTAAAATAAGTACTGAATTGTATTTACTGTTTCATCTACTAAAGTGTTCCATTGTGGGGAGAATTGGAAGAAGCTAAAATAGAAGATTTAGATGAATTTGCTCAGCTGTTCTCAAGACAAGTAATCGACAGAAAGAACACAAAGAAAAATGTTGTGGTAAAGTCGGCAAAAGTACAGGTCAGTTATACAAGATGAGCAGTATTAATGTGTATAATAGTTTAGGGCTTACTTAATAAGCTGTTAGTGCAGTGGTTGGATAAGAAAGAATATTTGAGGAGAAAAAATTAATAAACAATTTTTTTTCACAATATCAATTGGTGTGTTTTCAATGTTAAACACACCAAATGGACATCTTTGTTCCATTTTCCCAGGATGTCCTTATTCTGCTCCTCACTGCCCAATTTGTTGCAGATCGTGCTTCTTTGTCCATTATACTACTAGGTGTACATGTTGTAGTATGGAGAATGTTTATGTACAAAGTGGTTACAGCCTCAGGTGTTGTCTGTTTCTGAGTAAAGCACAGTGCTTAATCATTTTCTTCTTCAAAACCACTTTTCCTCCCAACTTTTGTGGTTATTTCTATTTATGTTTGATATGTAAATTCCTTATAATTGGAGGTTAGTATTACTGCCATGGTAATACACTGGTCAGTCTGCAGCATTTACAAACTTGCGCAGCTCAAACCTAGAATTGCTGTTGAGTTAAAACTAACGTGCTGTTTCAATATTTTGTTTAAGTAATTTGGTTCCTTATACCAAATATGTAGTTATATTTGTAGCAGAATCAATTAAACTGATTTTGATAAATCTTTTTTTTTCTTTTAGATTATCACTATTATTTTTAATATATGGAGTGGCCAGATTTAACAAGTATTTACATGATGAGGCTTTATCCATCCTGTAATAACTGCCTTCTGTAATCATTGTGTTCAGACTGTAGATTTTTCAAAAGATTAACATAAGAATGTTTGTTTCTTTGTAACAGCCATTGTTTGCACCACTTCATTCTTTGTAACAGCCACTTTTTGCACCACTTAGTTCTTTGTTTCCTCTTCTGTTTTTCTTCAGACAAGAGATTCAAAGAAATGAAATCATTTGCACTTAAGCTAACATTCGGTTTAACCAAAAATATTAAATGAAAATAGCCGTCTAAACAGTCATTAATATTTGGTGTGATTGGATTCAAGATGCAATATGAAGCATGCTGTGTATATACGATGTGTGAATATTATTATCATATATGATCATCGTATGAATCCTTTATTCATATTGCCCTGAAAAAGTTTAGTATATTGCAAATATGTTATTGTCTAATAGTCTTCCTCTTTTAAATCAAGTTAAAAACATTTTAATTTCATTGTTGTAGGTTTTTTTGAACTTTTAAGTACATACATATTATGTATTTGTTTTAAAAGGCCATCAAAATCTTGGACAGCAAGCGATCACAAAACGTTGGTATTCTGGCTCAGAGCTTGCATCTGGACTTTAGTGAAATTGAAAATGGTGAGTAAGATTAACCTTGACATGTTTTGAATAGATTGAATATTTTTTAGATTGCATTGTCAGCTTTGATTCAAACAGCTTAAAAACTGATTTTAGTAATAGCTTAGACATATTTTTTATCCAGCAAAATAAATTCAACAGTTTCAAAATTACAACTATTCCACATCTTAATAATTAACATTTTTATCATACACTTTTTTTTTAATCTCATTTCACTAATGCAATCAGCTTTAAAACCTGAATATATTAACATTTTAAATTTCTTATTTCCAAGTATGGCTATAAACATCATACTTTATCAGCCAACAATTTTAAATTTTCAAATTTACCTACTTATGATTATGAATTGATTGCACTCCGAGTTCATTTGAAATTTTCAATTTAATTTGAAGATTAGTATGCTAATTTCTGCATTTGATTTAAACTGTTCAAACATCAATTTTGGTAATATCGTGGGCAAGTTCGTTACTCAGCAAAATCTGTCGAATAGTTTCAAATGGCAGTTATTTAGAAACGTTTAAAATTCATAACTTTTTTTATCTTACACTTTTTTTAAAAAAGTTCTGATTTCACTTGTTTTGGAAGATCAGCGTTAATGCCTGCATAAATTAGCATTTTAAATTTTCAGATTCTTTCAAATAAATCTGATGGTGGGCAAGGTTCATTTTCTTATTGCCATAAGTGCCTATAATAACATGCTTGTTTAACAGTTGTTGGGTACAAATTATGATCATTATAGAGTAATCAATTTTTGTTTTACTAATTGTATTTATACAATAATTTAGAGAACTCGTATTAGTAACTATGCTTCTACATGACATTACCATGTCTGTATAAATGGTGAATAATGATCACAAATTATGATCATTATAGAGTAATCAATTTTTGTTTTACTAATTATATTTATACAATAATTTAGAGAACTCGTATTAGTAACTATGCTTCTACATGACATTACCATGTCTGTATAAATGGTGAATAATGATCACAAATTATGATCATTATAGAGTAATCAATTTTTGTTTTACTAATTATATTTATACAATAATTTAGAGAACTCGTATTAGTAACTATGCTTCTACATGACATCACCATGTCTGGGAACATAGTAGAATTCCACCTCTCTATTGAACTCTGTAAGAGGTCAGGGTTTATTTTTAGTTTTTGATTTGAGTCCATTTTATAAATTGTATACATTTTTTTAGAAAATTTGCTTTAATAGCTATCTAGCTGCATGTTGCAATAGCCTACTTTGTTGAGATAGTTGTGTTTGCTGATGGGTCTGAGGCAATTCAGAAAGTGACCTGTTTGAAGTATTAGTGTGAGAGAGACAGAGCTCTGCCTTCTCCCATTACTATCAATTATTTAAAACTCTTTGCTCTCAAGGCCGATGCAACTCAGCCATACTAGTTCTGTTTCTAACAGCTGTGTGTCCATTATTCTCTTGTGATCCTCTCATATCACCAGGCATTACTACTCGCCAAACCAGTTTGTGAATGACCCATTTGTTTAAATAACTCTATCTCATTGGTTTGGAATTAAAATAAACTGCACAATAAAACACTTATATTATCTTGAGCTGTGTTAATATTTACAATAATATTGATAATATGTTTTCTTTTTCATTTTAACTATAGATGTGTGTCTATATAACATGCAGATTTTCTAACTTATACATGTTCTTGTTCCTGGGGCTGGAGAAAGAAGTAGAATATGGACATGAATTGGGAGTTGGGCCGAAGGGAGAACTTGTACCCCACCACTTCTGCTCTCCCTCCATACATAAATAATAATAATAATAATAATACTGAAACTCTCCAGCCAAACTATATATTTAAGTAGATCGTATTGCCCTTTAACCCATTGGTAACGAAAGACGTATATTGCCCGTCCTTCTCTCTCAATGGCTTAAGTACTAAAGACGGGCAATGTCCGTCCTCTACTTCCCTGATCTCTTTGCCGTATGTTTCTAGCCTAAAAGTCGAACATAGAAATATAAATCTATTTTCAATCTATGAGATATTTTTCCTTCGTTTATTTCCGTTGTTACTCGTTAATTTCCGCCAGTTTCTTTGTGAAGTTGTGTACGAATTTGACAGTTGTAGAAACATGGCTTCTCGTGAGGAATTGTTTATTTCTTCGAGTGCATTTAGTGAGTTTGTTGGGGATATTTTAAATGAAAGTAGTTGTGAGATTAGTGATAATGAAGAGCAAGAAGGTATTGTTGAAAATGACAGTAGTGATAGTGATAACAGTGATGATGAGATCTGTGAAAATATGCCTAATTGCAGACAATACTACACATAACCTACAAGTAAATGATTGGCAGTGGACTTCTAATCCAAATATAACTAAAATTCTGGTGACATTTTATAGGAAAATCCCCAACAAGCAAAGCAAGGCCATCTAGAAAGTGTAGAGTATGTACTGCAAAAGGAAAAAGGTCTGAAACAATTTACCAGTGCAAAAAATGTAGTGTTCCTTTGCATTTGGAAAATTGTTTTGAAATTTATCATAGTCGGACAAATTTTAAAAAAAGGAAACAAAATGTACATAGTGTAAATATATAAACATAAAAAAATGTTAATATAGTGTTAAAAGTGTTGACTAAATATGTGTTAACAATTACAACAACATTATGTAGGATAAAATTGGTAGGTTAGTTGCTTTTATTATTGCACATAATCTTAGTGTAAACTACTGAAAAAATTCAGTACTGAAGGCCAATAGCATGTTAGTAAAATCCAGTTTCCAATGGGTTAAACAGTATCACACGTTCTAGAATTTTTATTTCTGTTTCAGCTATTTACAATTTCGATACCTCCGTAGTAAGTCTGGAAGTTTTGCAACAAATATATGACGTGGTAAGTTATTCATTATTTACAGAGAATCATGAATTTTTTAAATCTGGATTTTAATCATATTGTTTGTTATTATTGAGTTTTTTTCCAGTGTTACTGATGAGAATTATGCATTTATTTTGAGTATCTCCATTGTACTGTTATTGGTAGAACTATCGTTATTAATGAATATTATTTTTCAGTTATTTGAAAATGAACTATTAAAACATCAATCGTGGTAAAATTCAGTGTAAAACCTTCAAATGGATGTTAGGAATACTGAAATGAGTGTCTACCATACTTTTTGAGAGACTTTTTAAAAAATGTATCTATATATTTATAAACATTTAAACATGCAGGAGACTATGTGATAAAAACTAAAAAAATTCATTTGTATTTTTTTCAATAAATAAGTGTACAAATATTCCAGTTTATATTTGATTCACTTAGTATATATTATAGCTACATATATATATATATTTGTACTCTAGTGTTTGTAGTTTTCATCCAATTTTATTCAAACTCAATACAAATATTATCGATAATAGCTTGGACAAGTTTGTTTCCCTGCAAAACCATTCAACCATTTCAAAATGATGGCCATTTTAAGAATGAAGTTTACTTCATCATCGTAATCATAGTTAAAATCTGCGTAGCCGCCTCAGTGGCCTAGTTGATAGCGTACTGGGCTTTCACCCGAGGACCTGGGTTCAATTCCCGGCCACGGCTTGGCATTTTTCATACGCTATAAATCATCCCATCGTATGCATTAGCACAATAGTCGGACTTTAAACACCAAAAAAAATAATAATAATAAAATAAAATCTGCGTAAATTAGCATTTAAAGTTTTCAAATTGACAATTTATGCAGATTTTACTCATGATGAATGAAATCACATTTTTTAAAAAAGAATAATTTAAAATATTTCATGATTTATAATTAATATATAAAACCAATTACATTGAAAAACAGTGTACATCTATTTCAATTTCAGACTAAGTGAAAACCAACTCAAAGTTGCCAGATACAATTTTGGCAAAACGTTGGAACGATATTTCTTCTAAAAACTGTTTTTTCGAGCTAATGTACACTGGTTATATACATGTAAAATTTCAAAGGTTTCTGAAAATATGATCTAGAGGTTCATGGGTCTTGGTTGTAACATGATGTCCCCAATAGCTCTTGGAAATTTGCTAATAATATTTCCTTTATACAGAGGGCATCTGAGGAGGAACTGTCTCTGATCCGTGCACATGTGAGCACTCACCCTGACCAGCCGTTAGACAAACCAGAGCAATTTTTACTGGAACTAGCAGATATTCCTCATTCTGCAGAAAGAATAGCATGCTTCATGTTCCAGTCTCAGTTCTCAGACAATATTACCAGCATCGAGAACAAATTAAACAACATCAAATCTACGTGTCAAGTAAGCTAATGTCAAATCTACCTGCCAGATTTAATATTTAGATCTAAAGTGTATTAGGGAAGTGGTATTAATTCATACTACAGTAGTGTTTGTTTTCACAAATTGTCCCTTATGAGACATTTCACTACAATAAGTTTAACAAGTTATTGATTAGAATAACTGTTAACACTTGTTAAATAAATCATCATGTAATGTTTAAGTTTTTCTTCATTATTTTTCTTAACAGTTCCTGATGGCTTCGGAGAGCTTAAAGTCAGTTCTGAGTATTATACTAGCTTTAGGCAACTATATGAATGGAGGGAATCGTCAGCGAGGACAAGCTGATGGCTTCGGTTTGGAAATTTTGTCCAAGTTGAAAGATGTCAAAAGCAAAGGTAAAAATAACTCCTAAAATGATAACAGATTCAATTATGTAATCTAAAATAATACTGTTTTATTCTTTATGTAATTGGTTTGCAATTTCAATTTGGAGTAATAATATCACTCTCCTGGTCATTTCTGATAGTATTACAGTGATTTCTTGTATGGTAGCAGTTTTCAATCCATTGATGTTTCTTGTCTTCTTTTAAAGATATCGATTTTATATTATCTCTAGAGAAAAGCTATGTGCTACGAGATCAGATGACTGCATAGGCCACGATATTTTGTTTCAAAATGAGATACCTAGAAACATTTGTTTAAACCACAAATTTTCTAGATTTCTGACTTCATTTCGTTTTGTTATGCAACATGTCAACAAAACGATTAGAATCAAATGTACTTGTTTGCTCTTTTTCTTCAAAAAATTATGCCACAAATACAGAAATAGCATACCAAACCCTAATGCACTCAAAGTTTAGAGAATGCTCTAGTAACTAGTAGTTTTTTTCTTGTCCAGTACCTAAAATTGTATTTACTTACACAAATCAATATGTAAAATGGGCAGAGCCACTAAGACTAAGCTAATAAAATTGCATAGAACAAAACAACACACACAACCACATAGCTGTGCCGCTGTTACATAGTTTACTGTGATAGTGTGTTGACAGTACAGGAATCCCATTTACCATGTTAATTAAGTGTGTTCATTGTTGTTACTACCCACTTGTGTTCCAATACTTCCTGTATCATGCTGCCATATTCACGAGAAAATTTCTCAATTAATCCTTGGCTAATTATACCATGATTTTGTGCACATAGATTATGGTTATGGTTATTGTAGCATTATAAGATTAAACAAATGTTTACTTGTATTATATAACTTATTCGCTGTATTTGTAGTAATAAAGTATTTTTAAAGAAAGTTATAAAACATAACAAATATCAAATGAATATTTCTTTAAATTATTTGGTCAGGTGAAAACTTCTAGCAAAGTTTTTGAAAATAGCTTAGATTTTGTATTAACATAATACATCTTGACATCTTGTAATAACATGTAATAAAAACATGAACATCTTGTATGTTTACTGGGGCTTCATTTTTGTGATCAGTATTTTAAAAATATAAATTGTCCAGTGCACATTGCATTTCAACCAGGGCCATCATGATGGAAAAGTTTAGTTAGCTTCATAAATTATCAGTAATCTTAAAAAGATGATTATATTCATGAAAATAAACTGAATTAATATGAACTAAGTGACATATACAAGAAGATGCAAAATATGTTAATGTAGGCTACTGATACTTTTAGCCTGTGCAGTTCAGCGATCCATCATAATACTTATACTGTCAGGTAACCCTGAAACACTCTGTAGGCAACTTTAGCGGCAGAAGGGAAACATATTTTTTTGTTCGCATAGCACTTTGTACATCATAACAATATTGTCTTGTTTGTTCTAAACTATACTATTTCTGTTTTCAGATAATCTTATGACATTGTTGCATTATATTGTACGAACATACATGAAGCAGTGTAACTATGCATCGAACCCTGACATACCGTTGCCTGTTCCTGAACCTGGTGATATTGAACGTGCAGCGTCCGTGCATTTTGAAGACATCGAACTTTACCTTAACAACTTGGATAAGGAACTCAATGGTATAAAAAGATGTCTTAAATCAATTTAAAAGAATTCATGTAAATGTTTATAAAACAAAAATTGCATATTTTTCTCAATCATCTAATAACTTTGTGTTTAGGTTGTCAAAAGAAAATGGAGACTGTGATATCAAAATCTTTAGAAGAGAATTTACAGCCCTTCAAAGACAAAATGGAGGCATTTTTAGCTACAGGTAATTTTTATGCTGCTGTGGTTGAATGCTTTTTAGTGACTAGCTTCCTTTGGATGTTAAAATAATAATAAGTATATATTTATTATTTTAAAAAAATGTCATTTATTTTCATAAATTATTTTAGATTTTAAAATTTTAAACATTACACTATTTTTTACATAATATCCATTTTAGTAGACTCTGTATCAGTTTTTGTTGCCTTCCATTTGACCCTGCTTGCCACCAAACGATTCAGCTACTGTGTTACCCCTTCTCTTTGTTCTTGCTACTGAAATATAGGCCACCCAAGTGTTCCTTTAAGTTTGGAAACAAATGGTAGTCACTACATGCCAAGTCCAGACTGTAGTGTAATGGGGCTTGTCAGATCATCCAAAATTTCTGAGAAGTTCTTGAATCATATAGGGGATGGGGGGGGATCATTGTTATGGAGAAGCCTTACTCTTCTCAGCATTCCTCTTCTGCAATTCTGAATTGTCCATCAAGGTTTCACAGTATCATTCTGTATTTATTGTTGTCCTGAGATCATGAAGTTGATCAACAAAATCCCTTTCGATCTCAATACACGGCTGTCATGTAAGTATTTGTTTGAATAAAGTTGTGCAAATATTCAAACGTGATATTATTTCATTAATATTATGGATTTCTTCCAAGTAGTAATGGTCTTAAGTATAAATAGTTTGTTTGAACTGTTACAGCTTGGGTGAACTTGAATGGCACAATTTTTGTAACTGTTGTTTTGTCTGTAGCTTAAAGTGGGAAATTGATGTATCATTATTGTTGACAATAAAATCGAAAAATCAGTGATGCTGCTAAAGAAAATTCATGTTCAGATACATTGCTGTTTGTCATCTACTGTGAGTATTTATACACTCTCCTTCAGACAAGATCATTTGAATGGTGGATTCAGAAACCTTAGGAATCAGTAGTCTGAGATCATTGATGACTTCTGATTTTTTAGCATGAATTGCTCCATTTTTTCAATAGTCACACCTGAGATGGACTGTCTCCCACTTTCTTCATTGTAACCTTCTGTACAATAACCTGTGAACTCCCTACACCACTTGTGAACAATTTTGACATCCATACAGCTCACTATACACCTCCAAAAATTGTCAATTAATGTCTTTAGGTTTAATCTCTTTCATGTTTAATTACTGAATTGCTGTACAAATTTCACAACGCAAATAGCGAGCTGGAGTTCCATCTTGAATGGCTGCTCAGTTATTGCTGTGGGAGTGGAACCAAGAGGGGGGGGGAACTAGCACAGATCTCAGTGTTACAAATGTCTCCCTATAACGACTGCACATTGGAAGCATTGCTTTTGGGTTCAATTTAGTATAATAAAGTTTTAAAACATCTTTTCTTCTTCAAGTTTGAATCATCAATATTTACTATGAAAACATAAATATATTTTTGTTTCTAAAAATATTTTATATTTTGTTTCAGCTAAGAAACAATTGGCAGAAGAATTGGAAAATTGTGAAGAGTGTAAACGGAAGTGAGTATAGATGTTTGTTTTTGTTGAGTTTTACTCTATTTCTTAATTAAGGATATTTTTAAATAACATCATATCTGTTCAGATTTCAGGCCACTCTTAAATTCTATAACTTCCAACCTAAAGGTGGGATGAAGGAGGAAGACGTGGCACCCACAGATTTCTTTCCTCTATGGGGACCTTTTTGTACAGACTTTAAGGATTTGTGGAAAAAAGAACAACAAAGAATAATAAAAGAAAAGTAAGGAGAGTATTTAGACCTAATCAGTGGTTCAAGAACATTACGAAAGTCATATGTTTGTATTGAATTACTAACATTTGTATGTAAGCGGCAAAAGTCTACATACAAAAGATTGTATGAGTGTTTATCATATGTGATAACACATTATGCAAAGTAAAAAGAAAATATGGTGATCATGAAAAAAAATCTATCTTCAAATCTTTTTAAGTCCAGAATCCAAAATTTTGAATGTATGTAGCACATCATTACAGACTAAACTAATTGATTTTAATGAATTATGACATTCATGTAGGTCTTGTCGAAACCTATGATCAATTTTAATTTTTAAACAAAGTTTTTAAAACTTTTTTGGTCAAAACTTTTAAAAATTAGTTTTTCTCAAAATCAATTTTCATCAAATTATGCTCAAATGTAGTGCATATGTACCTAATCTAAATGTATGGGTTGAAATAGCAAAAAAAAGAAATCCAATTAAAAAATTGAAAAATAGGCTTTGTTTCTGAAAATTTGTTCACCAAGAAAGATTATTGGTAAAATCTGATACCAGTCTTGAGAAAGTAGGTATATTTTTTATTTTTTTAATGAATACTAATTAGGTTTTTATATGGATGTATATAGTTTTGTTTTGGTTCTTATGAAGTATATATATTTGATCAAAGTTGTTAAAAGTGATTTTTAACAGTTCTTTTCTTACTAAGAAAACCTCTTTTGAAAAATGAAAAAATCTTTGTTCTGATGTATAGACTTGAATGAAAAATTTTATCAAAAATGGTCAGTTATTATAGTCTTCAACTATCTGTGCACATACTCACATATCAAATAAAGACTACTTTTTTATACTCAGGGGACTTGAAAATATAAAGAGCCATCAAAATTTTACTAAACTTTCTTTGAAAATGTAAAGAGCCATCAAAATTTTACTAAACTTTCTTTGAAAATGTAAAGAGCCATCAAAATTTTACTAAACCTTCTTTATACTTTATATATAGAGTGTGTAATGAAAATGAGCGTACAAGGTTTGTTAATTACATAACACAACAATATAATGTATCAATAGAGGAGAAGATATATTCTTATATGATGTTCTTACTTTTGCAGGATGCAAGAAGCGAAAAGAAAACAGGAACAACGAAAGCAGGAAATCAAAAAAGGAAAGAAAACTGAAGGCGGCCTGGTTAGTACAGTAGTGGTACCTAGATACGCTATTAATAAAAATATTTTCTTTAAATACAGTAAATTAATATGGCAAGTTACCAGAAGTTAAATTTAATAATTGCATTTAAAATATGAAAATAAATCTGACAGCGGTTGGGGTTCATTTTTATTTTTAAATGTAAATTTAAAATTCAAATTTATCCAGATTTTAACACTGATTACAAACGGTCAAATCAGAATTGCAAAAGCTTGCAAGTTGCAGAAATTATAACTTTCTTAATATTTGTAATGGCTGTCATTCAAAACTGTTCAACAGATTTGGTTGGGTAACAAACTTGTTCAAATGGTTTCACAATCAAATTTTGTGTCGTTTGATTCAAAATCAGTGTTAATTAGTATACTAATCTTTCAAATTAAGTAAAAAAACATGAAAATGATCCTGACATAACATCAGTTAATTTTGAAAATTTTAAAAATGATTATTTAAATAGATTTTAACACTGCTTATGATAACATCAAATTTTCAAAAATCGTACAATTAAACAGTTATAATTTTTTAAGATTTAAAATTGTCTCCATCATTTTGAAACTGTTGAACGAATTTAGCTGGGTAATAAACTTGTCCAAGCTATCACTAAAACTGACTTTTATGCTGTTTGAATAAAATAGGGCCAAAATTGCAAATGTGATAGTGCTTTTTTTGTGCAGCGAAAAACCGTTAAGGTTATCATCACTGTGATAGTGCTAACAGACGTGTATATATATACAGGTAGCAAGAATAAGTAAATAATAGATAACATCACAAGTGCAAAGTAGAAGTTGTGTTAACATCATGATGATTTCATTAATTGTTCATTACAGAAAGCAAGATTGAAGAAACTGGAAAACAAAATGAAAACTGAGATGTAAGTTAGCGATTTATCAGAGTCTACAAAGAAATCCTGTAACATATTGTTAAAACAAATTGTTGGTCTCTGGCTAAAGTCAAGTCAACATGTTCTGTAGTAGTGATCTGTTATGGACAGATCTCAACAGATATTCTGGAAACGCCGTGTGTCCTTTGTATCAGATGTTTGGTACTACCAGCATGTTCAAAATCCATTATTATATTCTATAAATGAATAATCTTATTTTACACATCTAAATCTTCCACCAATTTTAATTTTAAAATTAATTAATTGGTGTACCAATTTAATTTTATCAGTATTTATATAATTGATTCCTTCTGTATTATAACAGTTGAGTGTCTACAAATTTATTGATCTCGAATACATGGGCGGAATCCAGTTTTACCTAAATCATGATGTATCAACATGGATTAAGCATATTCTTTGGACAACTTTTACGTAATGATTAATTATATTTTTTTATTAAATAGTTTAATACCAATAATGGCAATAGATTTTTTCTTGTTACAATACATTCAGATCTAGTAGATAAAAATTAATTTACAAATGCAATAGTTCTATAGTTCATTGCGTTTGTACACATGCTACTATATCACACTTTACTCTTAAATTATTCTGTTTAACTATGTCATTAAGAGAACAACGCCATTGTTTATTTTAATTCCATTGGTACATCTAGGAAAAAATTTATCAGTATTTATAATATGTAATATAAACAGCAAAGGTGATACTACATTTCATATGTCCTTTCGTACATTTGGTTCTTTAGAGCTGTACTGTTGAACCTTTGTAACATATAAAGACATTTAACAACAAAAATTTCAGTTATTTCTGTTTGATTCCTATAAAACTGATAGATGATTTTCCTATAATGCAGTTGACATTATAATGGCTCTCTCAGTATCAATAAAAGTAACTTAATAAATATTCTAAATCTTGGCATTGCTTTGCTTGTTCCACTACTTCTTCTAAACCCAAACTGATTCATCGAGAGATTTATCTTAGCTTTCCTCTTCATGTGACTGTAACATCCGAGTTGTTAGGTTTGATTAAATTCTCTGATTGTGACTGGGAAATGGGCAGCAGTGATTTGGTTCAGGTAATATTGATGCCCGATCTTAATTGTTTGTTGTACTTACTTAACGTTCTGTGAAATATTCCATCTTAAAGCTAACAGAGTTCTCTCAGTATATAGGTCATAACATGAGTGTAAAAAAATGCCGTGATAAAGGACCAAATTAACATCTTAAAAAGTTCTTCTTTCTACTTTGAGGTTACTGGCATATTTAGAGTGTCAGTCCATGCTGACTTTTTCATATCTTGTAAATATTATTGGAAGATTTCCATTGAATGAAAATAGGACAAATCAACAGTGATGTTGTCAAATCGTCTAAAGTAAAAAAAATGTCAATTTTAGTTAAATTTCGAGTAGAGCTTATGTTATTAGCTTTTGTATCAGGAAATTATAAAAATCTTGTTTGTAACCATTACAGAGAACAATTACAGTGACTATGTACTACACAACAGATAAGAAAAATTGTAATAATTTTAGAAACATGCATTTTTAGGTTTAACGTTCTATAACGTGAACATAACTGCACACCATTTTTTTAGAAATAAGTATTAGAATAGTACGCTCAAAATCCCTTGCTAAATTTTTACTACTGTAAATATAGTTTACTGTTAGCTTGTTAGGCGTTTTTCTTATGCTTTATCTTCTAGAGTCTGCAAAATTTTACTGGGTATTGAACCTACAATAGACTCTAGGTTGATAAAGCCATGTAACCAATATACATAATGATTGGTAAAGCGATCACGACACTATCAATGTTGTAATTTATCAAGCAAATGACATTGGACTACTTATAACAGTAAAATTATCTGTGATAATCTTGTAATCATTGTTATAGTAATTATAAAATACGTAATGATTTTATATTTGCCTTGCAAGCCTTTATAGTGTATTATATTGTTCAGACTTATGTAATTAGAGTGTAATATAAATTTGTTATTTATTTCCATTTCTTTATAGAGTTCAAATAATTGTAATTTTGTAAGTAAATAAAGATCTTATTTAGTTTATGTTATGTATTTAATAAATGTTTATTACCTTTCTTAAAATAAGAAGAACGAATGAAGCCATAATTGAAAAATTAACATGATTTGCAATGTTTGTTTCTTTTGCCTGTTTGTATTTCTGTGAATAGCTTGCAGTATGATTGCATCTTTAGTGACAACTTGTTTATGCACGAACGGTCGGACTTCGATTAACCATTACTTTGAGATTACAGTGAACCACTGAAATAAAGAGCAGGGAATCGAAGGCAGTAGCCTGACTGATATAGTGATGCATATGTTTAACTAAAGAGTTATGCAACTGGTATTGCAGTGGAAACATCACTTACAGACTCAAAATATTCAATTTCATCATTGTTTAATCTATAACAATAGCACAATTAATAATACAATAAATCTTGAATATTGGGAAATTTAAGTTCAAAGCTTGATTTTTTTAGGCCTCTATCTTTGGGGTTTTTTCATTAAAAACAGCTTCGTTTTTAACTTTTATCATATGCTTGTAACAGCTGTTGTTATTTTAATTATAGTCTATAAATGTTAAAAAATAATGTCTCTTGTGCAACAGAAATTTTAATGCTATAGTAATACAGGTAATGCTCATATAAATTGTTATTCTTGATACTGATACTTAAAATACCAATATTTATTGCCATTGTTTATGATGAATATAAATAATAAATAACTTTGTTAATACAATATCAAAATATTTATGTACATAGGAATATAAGCAACTAAGTAATTTGGTAATTATATTTGTATTAGCTTAGACAGTGTTATTATTTGTTAGTGCAGCAAAGCCACCTCGTGACGTCTCTACCAGGGTTGGCAGAGCCCCTAGTTAACTACAATTTTATAAATATTGTTTTATATTTTGTTTATTTATATTTTTTTATATACAATTAAATGTATATTGTTTATATGAATGCAATTATAATTATACCCAAGAAATGAAAAAATTTGTAATAACAAAATATTTAGTTGTTTTTGTTTAGTAGTTGTTTTTAAACATGTCCCAATCATTTAATCAAGTAGGTATTTTAAATTGGAAATTTTAATTCAAGAACATAACCATTGTCGTGGTATTAATTCTAAAATGCTTATTCCATTATTCATCAAGTTACTGTACATTTATAATAATAGATATGATTAAAATAGATACCTAGCATCTATGAGATAAACAATAACAGACTTATAAAGTAATACCAAAAATGTAAAATGAATCAGATATAAAATATTAAATTCTCTTTGAAAGGAACAGAAGAAAAACACCAACAAAAAAATTTTAATGAATCTGAAGGATTCATTTTTTTATAATGTAATTCAATGTTAATGCATACTGATTTTAAAGCTAATTAATATGAAGTTAAATTAAATTTCTAAAGTTAAATTAGATTTTAAAGAAAAAGAAAGTTAACAATTTTTGTTATTGAACTACAAGTAAAAATCATGTTTTCTCTTCCATTTTTTTTATTTCAATTACAATAATTTGTTTGAAAACACGACAGATTGACATAGCTAGTTTTTAACAACACAACAACTTATAGCCTGTCAGCTGTTCAATGAAATTAGTTGATCTTTATGAATTAATATAAAACAACTGATCTTTTAATATAATTACCAAAATTAAATTAATCATTTCATATACATAAATCGGTTAAACTTTTTTATTGTTTCTTTAGTGCAGTGGTTATCGTGTGTGCTTCACACGCACAAGGTTCCTGGTGGAAACAGAAATTTTTAATTATAATTAATTTAACATTGTCAACCCTGGGCCTAAGTAGTAAGATTTTTTAAATTGTTTTATCATATTTATTACTTTTTTACCTGTTGGAACATAAACTGCATGCAATTACAGTACCAGTACTGGTAGTCATAAATAAATTTCTCCCTCAAGATTTGTGATGTACCCTAATACAATTTACCAAAACATTAATTAACACAGTTGTTTGTTAATTCACTATGTTAAACTGAGTATAATTTTTAAGGTTATCATTTTTGTCTCGATTAAAATTTATCACAAGAACTGATTTAGGCATATTAGCAACTTAAATTTTTACCCTATAAAAAATATTTTAATATTGTGTCTTTTTGAGTTTTTGTTGATTTTGTTATTTCAGGTAAGTTATAGTACCTCAGACAAATAACGTATATTCTACAGTAATAGGTAATTTATTGTTTGCACTGGAACTTTGTAAAAAATTTTCTTCATGGAGTTTTATTAGAGAAATATTAGAATAAGCTGCCTTTCCATGAGGATATTATGGGCTTTAGTAAAAAAATATACGACTTGTGACAAGTAGAATATAATAAACTAGGTATTTGAGGTTAAGCCTTTATAGAGATGAATCAAATCGATATTTAGTTTTTATTTGGTCCCTAGTTATAAAAACAATATTAAATAGGATTTTTTAAGGGTTTCTGTACATTCTAAGCTATGGGAGCAGATTGTAGTGGATACATATAAAACTGCTGGTTATTGTCTTAAAACATCAGAAGTGTATACATTATTTATCGATGGAAGGAAAAAGTGTTCAATAAATTTTAAAAGAAAAATATTAAGCTTTGGTTAACTTTTTAACTTTAAATGTATCACAGAATAATATCATAAATAAATTGATTAAACATTGTGCCTTTGGCTTATGACCATGCCGAGCTTGCTCGCAACAAT